>LJIJ01000736.1:0-74563 GCA_001718145.1 Orchesella cincta | reverse complement strand
AGGATCTGAACTGGCTAGCCTAGATTTCGAATAATACTCATGATTAAAACATTTCTGTTGCATAAGCATAATACATTCGTCTAGACACTCTGCTTCGGCAACTGTACGGTAAATTTTATTTATAACTCGTTATAATATATAATAAAAACGTTTGAATAAAAGATTTTATCAGTTATTGTAATAACTAATCGGCTGCAAACAAAAACAGTCTGATTTAATTAAGCATTGTCCTTCATTTGCTTGTAGTTTTTACTTGTTTTTCCAGATTTTCTGTAGTCGTAAACTTCATATATTGTTATACTGATAGCGATATGCGAATGTCATAAACATCACAGCACATACATTGCTCATACTAGATACATATATAATATATATATATCATATGTGTGTATATATAATATCTACAATAATATGGAAATTACAGTCTGTGTGTTTGAATATCTCCAGCAAAAAGAACACATGGATTGGAGCACTGTTAGTATTATTAACACGGATGATAAGTGTAAATGTATGGTGTGGGCGTTCACAATTTCTGATATTTCGGTTCGGTAGGTTAATCTATGCTCTAAAAGCCTCCGGAATTCGAGGTTATTTGCGGCATTTCTTACTTTTATGATTGCCTTCAAGCATCGCATTATCGTGATTGTACTTTCGTCAGGCAAGAG
This sequence comes from Orchesella cincta, assembly GCA_001718145.1. Lineage (NCBI taxonomy): Eukaryota > Metazoa > Arthropoda > Collembola > Entomobryomorpha > Orchesellidae > Orchesella > Orchesella cincta. Next base: position 73,898 of record LJIJ01000736.1, on the reverse strand, counting down.
GAGCGAGTACACGATATGAAATGTCTATACAGACAATGTAGAGAAAGTCACAAACAGAGAATGCTCATAATCAGAGAGAAACTTTACTTTTACTTTCTCAACGAGAAAGTTGTTACGCATGAGAACCATCGCGAGAATCAGCAACGGAGCATCAAACATAACAATTATTCTCTCCTGCATGAAATGAATGCCAGCCATCTCATTTTCCCAGTCATCTTTTGACTCTTTCTTTTGCCTTGTCTGTCTGCTCCCCATCTAGTCGTCCTTATTGGGCGATAAGTACATGAAGAGGAGATAGAGGGAAAGAACATGGTGGAATTACCCTTAGCAAAAGCGACAGAAAGGATTGAATAGATTGCAAGAACACAAGTAAATTGTGTACCTACCGCTACTACCTACCCATTCATGTTCTCTTTTTCTTACAAACTTTTCGACAAGAAATCATAAAGAATATGATTTTCTCCTACTTTTGTATGAATCTCTCCCTGTCGCACTCATAGCTCCTCGTCGTGCCATGCCATAATAGTCACAAAAAATGATGATATTATGTATATTAAAATGGGAAAGAGAGAATCAGGAGACATATTTCTACAACAATGTCTCTCCTGGATGCTCCACAGCAGTGAATCATGTTTTAAGTAAAAAAGTTTGAGTTAAGTTTCAATAATAATGGCAGTTCTTCCTGACTATAAAAGTATGGCAAAGCACGAATCTCTACTAAAAAGTACAGCAAGAAAAGGGAGCCGCTCTTTTTCAATTCGCAACGGTTACAATTAAGTTGTAAACTACAGACTTCCTTTCTCTGAATTGTACTTTGAAATACTTTGCCATATTGTGTTTCAAGTGTAAAATGCCCACAAAACTTGTTCATCTCTGGGATGATGATGATATAATGGTGAAATTCATTTTTTGATGATAAAGTGCTCAGACTGAAACATGAAATATGGGAGTGTTTTGAATACGTTTCCAAAAATTAATGGAGCAGTACAAAGGAGCTAAAACTATGCTGCACACTTGGTTTATTAATTTGATTTTAAGGGAAACGAAAGGTACCTGCATTTCAAGTTGGTGTGTAGCCAAAATTTGAACATTCTATCTGAACTGTGACAAAAATGTGTCCCATCTGCTCTAATATGTTCACACACTTTCATAATATATCTTGCCGAAAAATAAATATTAAAATACTGAAATCCACGTGATCTGAATGTAGCGTTATTTCATAAATAGTGTAATGTAGTGCAGTTTTTCTAAAATTTCAACAAAATAGGATTAAATTTAACGTTAGAATTTAGCTAAGCTAGCAGCCTTAAAGAGCACGCGAAGACTGTAAGATTTCCGTCGTGTGCTTACGAGAAATTAATCATTACAATTTTCACAAATCAAAAGAATGGGTAGAATAGATAAAAGAAAAGTATAAATGTACTGATTTTTCAAAACATGACTAATTCGTCTCAAATTACACCCGCTCACATACATGTTATCTGACGTGAACATTGTTAACGAAAGAAAAGAAGGCTGTTTCTATTCCTGTCCCATTATCCCATCCACGAGTGTACTTCTTTAACACCTTTCGCATTCACAAGTGCAGCTTAGGCATAATCTGAAGCACATAAGACATGAACAGTCAACTAGCAAAAGCTTTCCATGCACAACCCCAAAAGAAAGCAGCGTAACTCCTTCTCCAGTTTTCCGAATCGAATCTTGTACCATTAATACACAATACTTTTCTCCACTTTCCTATATCGAAACACTCTTGCTTATATTTACGTACATGGAGGCTCGATGGGGAAAGCAAAAGCACATCTTTCTCACAATCAGCCTGAAAGAGACGCAGACCAACTACATCAGCAGCAACATCCAGCTATGTAGTATTATTGCTGCAGCGATATTCTTAGGAAACTCTCTCCGCTTTACTACTTGTACGATTGCACATTCACTTCCAGACTTCAGTCTCTGCTTTCCCTTTTCCGTTGTCAGATGCACTGAGCGAGGAGTGTCTGGAAAGTCTGCATTATTGGCGGCTCCCTGCAATTCTTTTCTGAAAAGGAAGCTTTATCAGTCAACTCGATTCCCCCATTTCTTCGACAGTTGCTTGACAAGCAGACGGAAACAAGTAGTCGTCGAATAAGGGAATATACGAAAAAAAAATCTTCTGGTTGCCAAATAAAAAATCTTTCCGGTAGAATTCCTACGCTCCCAGAAACGAAACAGTTGAAGCTGCAGTTGTGACGGTGTGTGCCTAGTGTGGTGTGTTGCTTTCTGCATGAACAGATATTGAAGGATGGATGGTTACGGATGGTAAGAGAAAAGTTCTCGCTTGGTAAAATGAAGGATCTCTCCTTCTTCACTGCTGCTTCACACACAAGATAATTATGGGGAGTCTCATTATCCTCTACTCAGCAAGGGCATCGTAGTAAAAAACAGAGGGAGAGAGCAATTAGCCAAACCAACTAGACCATATCAGAGCCTCATCCTTGACCAGTCATTGACAGTGCAGAAGAGAAGTGCAATGCAGGAGAAAAGTTTTATTGTTTGAGATGGAGAGTCAAGATGAAAACTTTTCGTTGTGAGGAGGACAAAGGAAATTAGTTACTGTAATTGTGCTTCTTTCTCTGAAAGTAGGTAATAGGAGAAAAAAGAAACAAAGTTAACCCTCAGCTTTTTACTTGAGCCTAACATGCAATTTTGTAAATAGTGGTGGGGGAGTAGTAGCAGTGAGGAACATTTGACTAACGAAGACTTTCAATTTACTGCTTCCTTTGGAAACTTAATACTTTCACTGCAGTGGAATGGAAACTTTGAGGTTCTTCTTGAAATAAAGAGGAGGTCGAAGGTGGCACAACACCTTCTTGAGTAAAAGTTTGGGTGTGCAACACCAACATCTTGCCTCAAATTCATCATCGCAGTGAAGGAAAGTGGAAACTCTCCAAAACGGAAATATGAAACTTTTGGATTTATAGCACGAAAGTGTACAGGCTGCGTGGTGAAGCACAGAAAAAACGCTGTCGAGTTTGGACTGAGAGAAAATTATAATATTCTCCCGCTGAGAAGCATCCGGGAAATAGGCTTTTGGAACTCGTAGAAAATTTTAAAGCACAATCTACAATTGGATTCTCACAAGTTTCCAATTTTCTTGAGATTTAATTAGCTTCACCCAGCAAATGGGCAATTTGCATTTCACCTTTTTTCACTCTTATTTCTCAACCAATTTTTTTGGGGGAGTTTGCAATCAAAATATATATACACCTGCTGATTTACAACACAAAGGTGTTTGAAAAATATTGCTTGACAGAAAAAACCTTTGTTCAATTTGCATGAAAATGAGTGACAACTGAGCGACAACGTCAGAAGGAAAACGAATAATGGTTTTGTTCTTCCCTGTTGATCAAGACGTATTTCCTGCCAAACGAAGGAAATTAACAGTTCCGGTGCAGAAGCCATCAACTATATCGCATCCACATATACATTGTAATGAAAACACCAAAAACAGTTTCATTTTGTAACAACTTCCAGCAACTCCTTTGAACAACCCACTTGCTCAGTTTGCGATCATCATCAGTCAGCCTGTCATCAAAAAGTCTTTGGCATCTGAAGAACAGAGAAGAGGGATGTTGAAAGTGTGATAACATAACATAACATAAAGGATCGCTTACCTGCTTTGTTGGGAAAGTGAGTGAGGTTGCACAACAAAAAGTGTTGCGCGGTGTGCGGTACTATTATTATCTCACTGGAGAATACCCCTACAAAAGGCTGCTGCTGTTGAGGATTCCATATATGAGGATATCGTATCACTCAATTAGAGCGAACAACAGGGAGAAAAAGTTTTGTGTAATTAGAGTTTGTTGGGAATCATGGCATACTTAATTGGCTAGGTTGAGATTGTGAATAGCTCAACGAACAGGCAGAGGAGACCACACCGCTATCAAAATACCCTTGATACTACTGCTCCCTTCCTCAAACAAGGATCAAAAGATAGAAAAGGGAGATACGAAACGAACACGATATCCAACAGGCTTTAATAAATTGTGGGGGGAAGGTGAAAAAGCGAAAGTAAAACATCATACGCCATTCTTCCTTGAAGGTAGAAAAGAGAAATGAGAAAACTCAATCAAAGACTTGAGATAACAGAAGGAGAAGAAGCGAAAGCCTGTGTTTGCTACACAAAAAATGAGAAAAACTAATTTCCGCTAATATCCCAATTTAAGCAGACAACCAACGAACCAAGGAAGCTTTCTATTGCTTGCCGAGAAAGAAAGAAGCTAAATTAATTTGAAATCAATCGCAATATCTGGCAATAACATGAAGGTGGTATTGCAAGCAAAGCAATTTTCCCACTGAAACCCAGTAATTTTTTGCACTTTGGTCGGCAAACATATTGAAAGAGAAAGAAATTGGGGTTTTTATTCCAAGTCGAGAAGTCTTCTTCTTACCTTTTTCTCATTTTGTTCTAGTTTCTTCTCGAATCGCTGCTCTGGTGTGTGATGCCGGAGATGATGATGAGCATGCTGAATCTTTTATAATTTTTTGTGTGTAATATTACCATTACCACACAAGTGGAGTTTCGTGTTGGTGATATACAGAACATGCCACCATTTTTATTGGGAATGTCAAAGACTATTTGGGTGAACTTGCAGTAGGTTAGTGTGGAGGAGAAAGTGCTGTATTCCTGACGCGTTTCCTTTTTTTTCAAGTCATCAGTCAGTCAGTATAAGCATCTATCCTATTCCATCTTTCGCCGCAAGATAAGAAAGGAAGGGGAAGGATCCGTCTCAAAGGAATATTATTTCCCTTTCAGTCAGAGTCTGCACACTGCTCCAGTTTTTTCTTTCGGGGCGTCAGAGATAAAGGAAGTGTAATAATACTGCATTATTACTTATGCATGCAATTGGTAATCCTTAGAAAGAGACCAGAGAGAATTTGGAACAGTTTCAATTTCTCCTTCTTCTCTCCACGATAATAGTAGTTGAAGGAAGGAAATAAGAAAGAGGGAATGGAATTGAGAAAACTGCAGTGTTGCTGACTATACTGTCTACATTTTTCTGCGTGTTCTTCGTCTTTAATATGATTTATTCACGTTGATTAGTTGATTGTGGGTATAAATTTTTTTGGGGGGAATTATTGTGCTGGATAAGGAAAACTGTTGGAAGCTACTCTACTACGATTGTTATATGTCCAAACTCCACAAAACCACGATGTGTGTAATTCTCCCACAACCCAGCCAACTTTTGAACTTGCTGTCTATGTCTGTCCAAGAAAAAGAGAAAGTGTGTTGAACTGATAAGATTAAGATGGCTCGAGAAAGGCCGGCGGGTCGTCCCATCATCGTTGTCATATTTATGCTGGAGCTTGAGAGCATTTTTCTCTCATATATTATTTGGAAAAGAAACCGTCAAGGAAATATAGTTTCGGATGTCTCTCTGCAGTTGGTTTAGGACTGCAATAATACTTGTGGTTTGGTTTGGTAACAAGAAAAATATGCTTTCTCGTATCCGGATTATTGTGTCTCTCTTGTAGTCAAATCCTGTAAGAAATATCCCACCCACTCGATAGTAAAAAACAAATGGTCAAAAAGTTTACTCGTGCTTTTTATCGGAGAGCCAGTCAAACAAGTAAAAAGATTCATTTTGGCTGCAGCAATGGGGAAAGACAATGTTTGGAAAAATTATGGGACGGAAAAACCTTGTGGCTCTTTTCGTGAGATTCACAATTCACAGTGTGCCCAGAAAAATATTGCGATGAGCGATAGCGACAAACAAGACTATGACTATGTATATTTGTGTTGGTGAGACTCATCATGATAAGGAAATGACGATGGTTTAATAAAAGTTGTCTTTTAAAGCACTGCAAAACTAACTTACAATAGGAATGTTGTGATGCTGAATGTGAATATATGCAGTAATGAATGTGCAGTTTTTCATCATTGAAGATATATTTGGAATGGGAACCTCATTTTAATTGTTGGCAGTTAAAATTGAGAATGTTAAGGTTTGTTATAAAGACAGTTCCTAACCCGTTCACAAATTATATACAAATTCACAAATTTTCTTGTTGTACATTATCTTATGAAACAGTTTGAACTTTAAACATATTATACAACTGTCATGTGCATTAGACAAAACATGCACCCAGTGGCAGCAGCCAGCTAATATTTTGCATACAGACCGACATCATCCAGCAAAGCCGGTAAGAAACTCACTTATTATATAGTAACTGCCACACCTTTGTACCATGTTGAAGTTAAGAATATGCGCACCAATGATTACTGATAATAAGAAAGACGGAGTATTTCAAGTTGTTTTCAATAATAATTATATTTTCCATTCAAACATGTACCTTTGCATTAGCAAATGGAAGGTTTTCGTCATATATTATTCCAGGTAATATGTGTGGATGTCAAGATGTCAACTTATATTACATCACCACTCGTAAGCAGATACACCACATGTCATCGTCATCATGGTTCTGAGACTTTGCATACTCACACATATATTTTTTCATGTCATGTCAACTCAGGACAAAACAGTGAAGGGGGAAAAGAAACAACTTTTCTAATCGAAAGACACACAAGTGTCAACAACAAGAAAAAGTAAAACTTTCTCTTTTCCTTCCTGTTTTATCATCATAAATATATATGTGCTTCTATTCTACTATTATTGAAGTCGTGGGTGCTGCAGTCGAGCTTAAATCTTGTTCAAAAAGTTTCCCTTATTCCTTCTCCCAAAAAAGAAACATACTAAAAGCTAAACTGCTGTGGTCTACTGTATATATATGGTCCACAAATAAAACTTTTTGGATCCCAAAAACTCTCCAACTTTTGGGATATTTTTTTGTCTACAAAAAATTGATATTTAGTCAGCGTGGAGCCACATGACAAAACCGAAAACCCAAAAATAAACCTTGTGAGGTGGATTTTAGGCTACAAAAGCAAACAAGGGTAAAAGGCGAAAAATATCACAATGTAAACTTTAAAAATGGTATTCCTATACTTTCAAAAAACGAAGGACTGGTTGGCTGAGTCGGAACCAAATATAAAAGTCATATTTATGCAGACTCAGAGAAGTGAAAACTTTCCTTTTGGAAAAAATTTACTCATGGGAAGCCCAAGGCCTACAATGCCTCAGACATATGCACAAAGGCCGTAGGAAAAAGCTTTCCTCTTGTGCTTGGAGACAATCCACTTTTTTATTTACCTTTTATTAAATCCATTTAGTTATGTACACATGCTACCCTACCCTCAATTTGGCACATACTATAACTCATTATGGGTGTGTGCATTTGTGTGTGTTCTTGTCTCCCCAAAATGTGTAATCTTTTTTCTCCTTTCTGCACAATTCACTTTGTTTAACTTGGTGTGAAACACGAGTAGTAAATTGCTTGATTAATATGGTGATGACAAGTAGGGAGGTACTGTTACATCATGGCAGCACCCAAAGTCAGACCAGAGAGACAGGAGAGCTTATTTTTGTAGTAATGTTGATCATGCATGCATGCATGCATTTGAAATAGGAACGGGAGAAAAATGTTTGCTCTCATAATTAGCTTAGTGCCATTTGGTCTGGTTTTTTGTTTAACAACATAACATTACTCCAGCCTCCAAATTTCCATAAGGATATCCTGATCCAGAGTAGTGTAGAGTGCCAAGCGCAAACCAAACAAGTTTTATGCATGTTTGCTATTCATTTGCTTTCCATATTGGTTGTCCATGTGCAAACTTAATTTACTCTTGTAAACTATGCATATCTAAACATAATATATATGGATATGGATTGTATTGAAAATACCAGGAAATCTTGTATGCAAAACATGTACTCTCTGTTAATTTCAGTCATGTCAAGTAGTTTTTACGATTTAATCACAAGCCAGCAAGGGTTAGTGAAATGAGAAATGAACACCAGCTGGAAGGCTGAGATATTATAATGGTGTAAGTATATGTATGCATTCCTTCCACTTTCACATGCTCTAGACTAATTTCCTGAAACTTGGACCGAATCCGCATTCGAATACTTGTTAAAAGGTTTCTGCAAATTTTTCGCTGCCTTTTTAATTGCAAGATAACCAAGTAGCATTTTGCTACGACCATCACCATCTGGTTGGAAACTGAAACCCGAAACCTTGCTCATTTTATTAATTTGCATTGTGCTTAGCCTTTGTCATCATTGGCTAAATGGGGACAGAAGTCTTTCTTGTCACTTTCCGTGCTGAAGAATTAAAGAAGTTTGCTTGCATGGCCTGTGGAATTTTATGCTGGAAAGCTGGTTGTAGCGTGTATAATATATATACCTTAGTTTGGAAAAAAGCGACTGCGAAAATGAGAGAAGGAATGGAGAAAGCATGTGATGTAATGATAGCGGTTGTGGTGATAAAAACTAATGCTAATGCTAATTGCTCAGGCCAATTCACTTTTAATGAATATGCATGAAACAGATGGCGAACGCGAAGTCGTGGTGATGGTATTTTTTCAAAGCATGCAATACACACATTTTCAGTATGCTTCTGTGTGGTGATGTTGGACAGAGGATGTGATGTGATAGTATTCTGGTGAATGAAGTGGAGCAATAACGGAAAATGGGAACACTTTTTCCATTCAAATAAAGGACAAGTTGAAGAAAAAATAATACTTTTCGAAACCTCTCCTCTTGTAAAGCTAGTGTTAGTTTGGTCTGGTCTGATCTGGGGGAGGAAAAATGTTCTCGTAATCTAAAACAAAAATCCTTCAAAGGAATGGAAATGCAAAGATGAAGAAAGGAATAAAACCATCTTGCTTTGGACTGCAAACAGCAACGAGGACACGTTCATTTATACTTTTTATACAAATTGTTTGCCAATTATGCTAATTTGAAAATATTGAGCAAAACCGATCCTTGCACAAGACTGTTTCAGGATATGCCCTAATGAATGGAAATTCGCAACAAAGTCATTATACATGGTAGTAGAGGCGGTGTCAGGAATAAGAACATATAATTCCTTTAGCAAAGGTACGTGTAAAGCATTTAATAGTCGTACGTATGAACGGTACATTTTTAAAATGTCACAGGAAAGATTACACTTGTTCTCAGATTTTTCATGTTTCTTATCATTAGATAGTTCACTTGCGTTTAAAAATACAGGAAAATGTAAATTGGTAGTAATTGAATTAAAATACAGGACTAGTAAAGGCGTTTCACAAAGTCACAACAAATGTTTAGCACATCTGAATGGCTTGGCTTGTACATTTTGACAGGTAGGATTAAAAACTTAGTTACAAAAGTTAAAAATAGGCCCAACCAAAGATACTACTGAAGATATACCATTGGCATGTAGCAATTAGGCCTAGCGCGGTCGTGCTTCGTGTACTTATCTGCTATATGCATTTATTGGCAAGCAAAATGCATGGAAATCAGGAACGTAGATCGAGATGAGAATATGAATTGACTGCAGTGTAAATTTACATCACATCAGAATGTTGGAATGAACTGCTTTGTTTTGCATGTAAATTAATTATTTATGCGTAAGGTTTGAGGTCGCTTTCAGATATGCAATGCAGATAATAGTAGGAGAGAAAGAGGGATATCATGAATCATGGCATGACTCTGGCTTTGCAGCTTTATTAAATTCTTACCCGTATACAGTATAAACAGTACATTGATACAAATAGCATTACTTTAGGTCCTATACACCTTCATTCACATTATAATTTGCTAGCTTACTAATAATTGATATAATACTAATAGTACATGCACATTGGAATCATACTGGCTACTGCAGACTTAGTTAATCAAAATCACAAAATACCAGTCAAACATTTAAGCTGCACGTCATTAATGACTATCTTAAACTTAAAATTAATTTGGTCACTTGCAAAAATAGCCAATTGCGACTGCAATTAATTAGCTTCATTGGCAATTTGACTATTATGCAGCAAGTAAACAATCTTTATGTCAGCCAAATGTTTTCAGGAAGTACATTCACAGTTTTCGTTGATAATTTATGACAATCGCAATGCCGACATATCTGCCATTACCAAACGCGAACTACTAAGCTGAGAGAAAAATTCATTCTGGCGCAAATCCTGGATACGAGCAAATACATGATGAGCATGCACCCGGAGTTCCATACAACGGCTGCAGAGATCGTAATCCGGACATTGTAAGCATTTATAGCGAATATTTCTAATGGGTTTACGGCGACAGCCATCGCACGTCACGGTTTCAAACACAACGGTTGAACCTATACATAAAAACAAACGCTGTTGGTGTGGAATTTGAAACTAATATAAATTCACTCGTGAGATAAGCGAGTAAACGTAAATTACATACTTAAGTCTGGATCATGAGGACAGCTTTGTCCAAAAAGATCTACTTCCTCATAAATATCCTCATGCAAGGCTGGAGCCGGTCCAGCTGCTTTCCAGATTGCAACTTTGATGCCAATCTTGGTCCTAGGTTGTAAAAACACGTTCGCTTGATAGAACTCGCAGTACTCTTTTAGAGATTCCACAGAAATACGGAAACTGTTAATATTATTCATTTTCTTGAATCTTCGGTAGGACTGTACATAGCCGCTCCATTCTAAGCTAGCATCCTATAAAGTAAACATTGGGTTTAATAACAAATAGTAGTATACATTCATATAATGTATTACTTTTTTATTTCATCCATTCCAACTATAAACTGTACCTTACCTGAGTCTGCGATTCAATGCGGTAGGTCACTCGGTAATTCTTTAAATCATCCGTAGCAGAATTTTTGAGCATGAAACAAGTAAAGGAAATGTGACCATCCATTGAAACCATTGAGCGAAGAAGCACCGGTGTATCCAGTGAATGAATGATCAAAGGGTCAAAATGAACTTCGTCCTCCGACAATGGAAACCCCCAAACATTGAGCCACAGCCGGAAAATAGGATTATTCAATTTCTTCACTGGATGAACAGCTTCCAAATGAGAGAGCACCGAGGAGTCATTCACTGACACATGACAATCCTTCCAGCCCAGAAACTTGCAGCAAAAATTAATGGGACTGCAAAACATACAAACATGTAACATCGATGAATTAGAAATTACGTATTATTATCAACAAGCACTTACTGATATCCACAAATTTCCAAATGAGCCTTCAGCTTTTCCACAGTGGTCATCACCACACAACCCTCTCCCTTATTGGGGCATTTGACATCCACGCTCTTGCAAATATTCTCCAGTGCCACATTTCGAATCCTGGCCCCTGCCAGTGGCACTCGACACTCTCCACACTGGACCAGTCTTTCAATACAGTTGTTGCAAATGATGTGCCCATTTTGGCACTGGTAAATGGGCGAAACTAAAGTTTCATAGCAGACTGGACATTCCAGGTAACTCTTTGCAGCGGATAGCACAGTTGCAGCAGTTTTAATATCGTTTGATTCCCCTCCATCTCCAGTTTTGTCAGCAGAAGGAGGATTTGGAATATCAGATTTTGTAGTAGGTGAGAACGCATTTGCACTCATTTTAACTCTCAATTAGGAATACAATAATTGCCAACGACTAGAGATCAAAAAACAAAAATGAGCAGTTTCAAATAGCACTGGTTATTATGTAAACAACTGCTGCAACAAGTGATGCTTTTTCTTTGCTCAAGCAAACACCTGATTCTGACTCATTCACAACATAAGGATCTACGATGGAGACCACCAACATACACAACAGCAGAAACAGAGTTTTGGTCTGAAAAAAGCATTATTTTTGCTTGTAGCTCGCATGATGAGCTGCTCATCCATAACATGTTTGGTTTGTGTTTTTTCCGTTCAAGGTCACATTTTAGTCTGGTGCTGGATAAAATTGAACGCAGTTTTCTTGTAGACATAAAATTATCTTATGTATCGTCCATACTTATGAAGTATCAAGATATTCTGGACCAAATACATTTCCTTATATGAAACCAAACTAAAAGCATGCATTTGATACACCTTTTTTCGGTCTACTTTGTATGTTGTTAGTGTTGTTGGTCGTGGTATGTAATTGACCTATGACAAATTTTGAGATGATTATTGTTGGCTTTTTGAACTGTTTGCAAGCTCGTTGCTGTTCAGTTCATATGGCGAGCTCGGAACGGTATTTGCATGTATTCACTTATTTTAGTGGAGTAATAAATCGTTGGTCATGTTTGTAAGAAATGTCTGAGTTTAATCAAGAGCAAATCAAACTTCAATTAATACAATAATTACTAATTACGAATGTATATGGGAGAAGAGAAATTAATCAATCACTCCGTGTTAGATGATGGAAATCAAATATAGGACGACTTTCCTTTTAGCATTCTACAAAGATTTGATTTTACAAAGACAAGATGTTAGATTTTGAGAAATACATACAAATTTATAAGAAGGATATTTAATGAATACTTTTGGCATTCATACCTGAACCGTTGTTTCATATTGAAAAGGCCATTTTGTCGTAAATCTTGTATTCTGGCAAAGACGTGGTGCGAATGTATTCTTTGCTCCATGCATTTCTTACAAAGGTCAAAATCTATGCATTGTAAACATTTGTATCGAATATCTGTAATTGGGCGGCTGTCGCATCCGTTGCAGAAAACGTCATCATAAACTAAACTATTTTCTTGGTTTTCTGTGTCACTTCCGGTGAGATGGAATGAATCTAAAAAAAGTACAATATTCGCTTTTTGAAACGTTTGAAATAGAAAGATCCTAAATACAAGATATATATTATATTTACGTGAAATAAACGAAGTCAGTTCTTTGATAAGCACTGCTTTCGTGCTTTTAACAAATCCACTGCTACCTCCAAAATCATTTCTTTCTAAACTGCTCACTATTTTGACATTCATATCAAGACCGTTAGCCTTGGTGCTTGTGAAGTCAAACGAATTCAAAACTGACAAAGGAATGCGGAGTGCGTAATTCTCTAAATCTTTCTCTATATCCTTAAACCCAAGTATGGGAGCTCTCCACCTCATTTCCGGAATCTATTTTAAGAAATTCGAAATTAATTCAAAGTTGCCTAATGCGTTTCATGCAAAACTCAATAAATTTTTACCAGCAAGTCTCCATTGTCAAAACGGTTGCCTTTGATCTTATATTCCACTGCAAAGCCAGGAATGGATTCGCATTCGCTGCTATCACTTCTTTGAAAGTTATCCGTCAAACACAAGCAAATCCAAGCGACATTTTTTGTTGCTTCGCTAACTTGACAAAGAAATAGTAGCACCATTTCTTGATTTCCACCATTCTTCTCCATGTCACCGTAAATCCCTTTAGTATTTGAAAGTTTGACAAGATGAGGAGTCCAAATGCAGAAGCATCCTTTCTCCATGCTATGCGTTTTCACAAGAAAGTTTTCATATGCCATGCGAAACGAGTTCTCACTTCGATCTTCCAGCGATGAGCTCACTATTTCGGGATGAGCATCGTGTAAGTGGCTTAATAGATTTTGGACTGGTTGTTTGGTGTCACAGTTATAAGAACAGGTTTGGAATCCGATCAGTTTGCAAAAGTAAAATGGTCTGGATTGCGTAAATAGAAAGGAGTCGGCAATCGTTAGGATGCGTGATAGAAATTTACAAATGTAAATGTAAAAAAACATGTTTATGAATAATAATAATTATTGTTCATCTATATTTACTCAAATTTGCAGTAGTTCAGGTGGCTTGTGATTACATCCCTCTTGAGAACTTTTTCACAGCCCAATTCTTTGTTAGGACAATTGAATTCCATGATATCCAGCAATTGTTCCAACGTTCTGTTTCGAATTTTATCACGTCCAAGATGAATTCTGCATTGCGGACATGTTTTCAAGTGGACACTACATTGATTGCAAAATGTGTGCCCATTTTTGCACTGAAACACACTTCCTGCCGGAATTTCAAAGCAAACAGGGCATTTAAGATGCTCTATTAAAGTCCCCATTTTTTAAATTAAAAATATTAATTCAATCAGGATGGTCCTTGTTCTAGGTTAAACATAGAACATAAACTTCAATGCTGAATGGAAACAAGGAACTAAACGAGCTTACGCGATAGTGATTCTGATTAGTTTATCTAAATCATTAAATGAATAACATTCAAGAGGGAAGGATTTAGTTTCAAAGTTACGACTGTCCGACATTGAAAGTGTTTGTGCAGCTAAAGCTTTTAAGCCAGTATTTATATTCATAGTCACAGATTCGCACTCAACGCCACGATTACATATTCAAGCTTTGAAGAGGTTGATACGATATATGCATTGCATGTGCGTTTACCACTTTATGCATGTGTGACATGGGATGCGTAGACCATACTATAGAGAATCAGAAAAGGATTTGTGATTAAATTTTTAGGGTCAATATACTATGTAATGTTTGCATGTGTTACATACTGATTGATTACCAAGTTATTCGAGTTCATAAGCTTAAAAAACATCTGTAAATACAATGACGACATTTTTTATTGTCCAGCATTTTCTAAAATAAAACTGTCTTACATTTTACTATATAGCATATACTGTATGTACATAGTACTAATGTCAAATGTTTACAACTGGAAGTACGTAATAATTACAATTATTGTAATGTCGAAGATATTTTGATGCCCATTGTCACGGGTATCATAATACCTGGTTACAATCACCTATTTTCTTGAAAATTTGAAATAAAAAGTGTACAGAAATGAGTCACAGGGGTGCAGTATGTGCATAAAACTTGGTGTCATGGTCAGGTGGCAAGTGTCATCATAAATCATTAATGAGCACAACTTTTCCTGAGACCGAATTTAGTTCATACCCACTTTGCTTAGTTTATTTTCAACCGACAAACAATAGAACAAAGTTGATTTTGTGTAGAAAGGAAGAATACGACCCAAAACCCCATCTCCATTTCAATTGAGCATTCTCTACTTTTTACACTCTTAAGCTGCAACTTTGATCCATAAAAGGGCTAAGCCAAGAGCTATAGAAAAGAGGAAGACGAGGAAAGAGTGGTGCATGAAGTGAAAGTGACATACGAAATAAAAGAGGGGTAATTGACGAGTGGGCCCAAATTGCTACTTTTCTCTCGTTCCTCGACCATTCTCGAAAACTTGCAAGCTTTGAATCATTGTAAAGTGGCCCACTCAGCATCATGATCATCATCGTCTTGACTTTCTTCTCCATCTATAGTATTTGTGACAAGCAATGTGATTTCGATCAGATACTATCTACTATATCAGCCCCAGTTAAACTGTACTTTTCCATTATGATTTTGTAAGCGGACTTTGGCTTGACTCGGCCAAAAAGAAAGTGCCGCTTAAAAAGATATCAGACAGAAATCGTATTTTCTCTTCAAAACAATAAAATTGAGAATGACACCCGAACATATAAAACGCAATATTCTTGTTTTATTAAATTCTCTCAATTCATTCCTGTGTCCCACACTTCAAATAATATAATATATGTACATCCAATTTATTTTCGTCCGATCATCATTGTCATATTCATTTCATATCAATATTATCATCCCAATTCCCCTGCTGCACATTCAAACACCACTTCAGACAAAGGTTGTTGCTCCGGACTGGAAATACGAAGGAGTAAATGCATCCCGTGCACATTTCTCTCCGTGCAATACTTGCAATAGTAAGCAAAGGGGCATTGAAGGCATCTGTATATAATACCAAAAAGAGATGTGCTACAATGCTGGCATGTTAAATCCGAATAGTAATGCTCTGGATCTATAAATAATTTCAAAGTATCTTCATTTTCACATTTCAATTTTCAATCTGGCCAATTTCTTTGAAAATAGCAGCATTTTGGAAAACCTACCCGAATGATGCATCGTTTCGGAATAATTTGCCGAGTTTGGGGATCTGCTGGAAATAAATACCTTTTCCAATGGTTCTTCTTCTCCATCAGCATTTCGGAAACAGTCTCTGAATGGCGAGTCATCATCAGATATTTTCCAGACAGAGACTTTCACTTTTAGTTTCGAATACTCCTCCCCATCATCTAAAGAATGTGGCTTGCAAAATTCCTTCAATGTTTCCAACTGTAAGCGAAACGTGTTGATGTTTGGAATTTCATCGGGTTGTTGACGGTAAGACAACGGCGAGCCAGTCCATTCGATGCGAGCAACCTGTAATTTTTATATGAGGTTTACCTACATAATACATTCTTGTGATAGAATCAAAGGAAATGTCAAAGTTCAACCTTTGCACTCGAGTCAAGTTCCAATTTGATCCTATACTTTTTGTAGTCTTCATTGTTTCCCAAAAGATAGCATGTAAAAGAAATGTAGCCTTCACGTGAAACTGCACATTTCAAAACAGCATCAGCATCGTCCAACGCAGATGTGATTACCAAAGGATTCCAATACACTTCCTGAGTTACGCCAGGAGCGAATTGGAAAGCAGATGGAGGAGCAATCAATCTTAGGCTGAATTTAGCTTGTTCGACTTCTTCAACTTGGTGAACTTCCCTCAAATGATTGATTGCTGAAGAGGCGGTCACCTTCTCAATACAGTTAGTCCACCCAAGATGTTTGGAACATAGCGGAATTGGCCTTTGGATAGCAAAATAGAGTTAAGCTTTTCCCATGTGAATTTTTCTAGTAGGAAAATTGCTTCATAGATTCATACATACCGGAAATCACAAACTTCCAAGTGGATTTTTAAGTTCCCCGATGTAGTAAGGACTTCACAGCCATCTGTGCTGTTTGGGCACTTGACTTCCATGCTTTGGGAAATGTATTCTAGTGCAACATTTCGTATCCTGGAGTCTCCCAAAGGAATTCGACATTCTCCACAGAACTCAATTCTGTTGATACAGTTGTTGCAAATGATGTGTCCATTTTGACATTGGTAAATGGGGGCTGTCAAAATTTCAAAACAGACTGGACATTCCATGTAGGTTTTAGTAGCAGAAATTAGATCTGGTCTGAAGCCTATATTTGGATAAAGTTCAGAAGGAGCACCAGGAATGGTTGGATAAGGACCAGCAGCACCGCCAGTGAATAGTTCAGGCGCTCCTGGCATAAATGAGGGTGGAGCAGTAGGGTATGGAGTGTTCCATCCGACTTGAAAATCGTCTGCAGTATCGTCTACTGGATCAGCCATGATTTTATGATTTTTTTAAATCAACAATGGAAAATATATAAGCGCAGTCCTCCGGATCTAAAACTGCGTTCGATATTGAAATGACTTGTTCAAAATGAAAGGAAACTGTTTTCAGGATGACTCAAAACAACTATTCTCATGTGACAAGGCATGACGTTCGGAATTGGCAAAAACATTAAGGTTTGAAGGTCGTGTTGAAGTTGGCAGGATGAAGTCATTATCTTGCATTGGTTGGATGTAGATACTGCGTGTAAACAAAGTTATTGATAAGCAATAGTGCAAATTTACTTTTGCTACTTTACGTTTACTACAAACACATAGGATGGCTTTAGGTTGATTGGCTTTATCATCTCATGCAATAAGCCAATAACAGCACGTAATTGTATCCGAGTATATCTTCAAAAGACATACACTGTGTCATGAATTGAATTTAACGCATGTATATCGTACCAAAAATTACTTCCGTATAACATTTTTAACACAAAACCGTAAAATCGATCAGTTCCCTGATGGCTGGCAATGACATCAGTAGTAACATCGACATTATACTCCAACTAAAGCTATTAAGTCTCCTCCTCCCATTAAAACCTTATCAAAATCTCCCATCACTTAACATTCAACACACTAATTACCCCAAAACTAGTACCAAAAAACCTTATGTGAATTAATTTTCCATCATAAAATTCAATTCCATTCTCCACCCAGTAGTTAAGCCCATAATCACTCTCCCAATCAATAATAGACTACCTTACCTGGGAGCCAGAGAACGAGCTCTCAAAAAGCACTATTTTCTTGCTTTCTCTCAAGTTATTTTCGCCCTGTGTAAACTGTAAAGGACATTGAATCACACATGCCGATCAATAAAACCACTTTACTTCCCTTATAACCTCACCAAAAGCATTTTAGTATGCAAAGCACCTATGCTCATATGATTACACCCATTTCTCCCAGTCAAAATTACATCCCAACAAGATTTATCCCATTTTCTCGAGCCAGCTCCCTTTTAATGTAGTTATAGATCACGAAAAAGAAAATACGCTTATCAAGTGTAATGACGCAATTTATATTCCTCAAAATCACAATCTTTCATTCGTCTGCACAATGTTTCTCTCTCACTTTCTCTAACAACATTTATGTCCCATTCTGCACAACCATCATCACTTTCTCCCTTTTCCTTATCTCTCGTCGCCTTTCCTAAATTGCCTTCTCTAGTCTTCGTCATCATCATCATCAGCAGCAACATCATCTTCTTTGGAGGAAATTACTACGTATTTGCATTTCAGCTAAAACGTTCCCGTTCACACATACATAGGTATACTGCTTACCCACCTATAAACACTTATGTGTAACAAACTACACACCAGAACTCAACCTGCATGCCATAGACAGTGAGGTGGAGTAGCAGCATAAAACATAAGGAGTAATTATGAAGGTAGGAAAATAATGATCCAAGTTCCTTCACTACAACTTTCCAACAAGCCCCTTTTATTACTCCCCCTCGTGAAGACTAAGATTCTAGGAGTAAATGTGCAAATGATTTTCCTACAGTGAGAGCATAAAGTACTCGGCTCGGTAAACAAAAAGAAAGCCAAGGAGAAGAGCATCGTATCATATCATCAACATCAACCAAAAGCATTTTCCCTGTGTGAACTTTTCCACCTTTATGTCGAGTTTCATACTTTATAAGTAGACAAAATTAGTGAGCTCATCCTCCAAAGTTTTTTGGGTTGATAAACAAGAAGAAAAGTGTTGTTGTTGTTATTCAATGATGCTCTTGTACAAATTTGCAGGGTGAAGACAGTCAACATTTCTGAGTTCATGGTTCTGAGCAAATCCAGGAGTCTGTAATTACCCCGTGGTAATCCTGCATGCTTGCATATCTCTTTACTCATCCTCAGCACTCTCCTTCTCCTATTCATGAGCTCATATTACACTTTCGCGTATTCTTCTGCTCTACATTATCTAATGAGCGTGTTCATTTTAATCCTATTTACGTGTAAATTATGCATCATGGCATCATGCTATGCATTAGAGTGTTGACTGCTGATGTGTATATGGACCTGCTGAGCTGAATAATCAAGTTGGTTTTGTGTTTTTGCAAAAGAAAAATCTCTTTTTTGAAAGAGCAAACTTTACTTGCTTGCTCCTTTGCTATTATGATGTGATATGAATGAATGTGTGCTAGCTACAAAATGGTAATCTCATACCTGGTATAGTCAAGTGCAGTTTGTTTTTTCTGCAAATTAAGTAGAAAGCAAGGGGAGTCCGGCTTGTCTCGTCGCTTACCTTGTAGATTACTCGACGTAAGAATGTGGGTGAGGAAATGAGATGATTTTCTCTCCGCGCTGCGGATACTACTCACTCACTTTAGCGTGCCAGGAAGGAAGCCAGTAAATAGCAAGTAAATCTACGGAAAAACAACTTCCCCGTCTTGTATTTCTTGTTCTCGTCGATACTGGAGTAAAGTAAGTAAACCGGAATGGCGGCGGCGGTGTTGACGGCTTAATGCTCCTGTATATATAAGATATGATGATATGAATGAGAGAAAATTGCCTTTAGTACATTTTATAACAACAACATACTACACACATATTGCATTTATGGCCACAAGCAAAAGTAAATAAAGCTTTTAGGCAAAAGACTTAAACCCAGGCTTGACTTAAGTCTCCCCAGAAAATGCAGTTTGCTTTGATGAAGGTAAAAGG
The DNA here is from genome assembly GCA_001718145.1 of Orchesella cincta. Lineage (NCBI taxonomy): Eukaryota > Metazoa > Arthropoda > Collembola > Entomobryomorpha > Orchesellidae > Orchesella > Orchesella cincta. The sequence continues at coordinate 54,157 of LJIJ01000736.1, read as the reverse complement.
TACATGTTTCATCCAGACATGGGGTCGGCGAACACACGGCATCACAGACTCCCTTGTAGACTGGTAGACGAAGCCTCGAGGAAAATCCGGATTTCTCTATGATACTCTAGAAACCCAACTAAAATTAAAGAATCCAGATGCAAGTCTCTTGGATAAGCCTTTGCAAAAAAAAGTTTTTTTTCCTTTCACTCTGAGAGAAAGAGTCTTTTATTTTATGATTACAACTAATCTAACGTTTTCTTCTCTGTGTGCTCCTGCTCCAGTGTAAAGCTCAGTGGAACGTGTTCTCTTAGCATTGGAAAAATTATGTTTGAATGGCCATATAAATTCCAATTTCAGTGACAGCCATTACAGAAAAACAGAAAGGAAAACCTTTGGGTTAACGGTCATGCCATAACCATGCATAGGCAACTATGCAGTGGCTCTGAGATCTCACTCTCTCACTCAGCTAAAGTTTTTGGAGGAGGATGAGAATTGTTGAAATCGTTCGTCAACTATTTTTACTACCGCTGCCCCAACACAAATGAAAGCTGTGAGACATGTGTATGTGGGAAATAACTATTTTGGGTCGTTTTCTCCCCGGTTCTATTACATAATAATATAGATGCACAACTGTCGTTATATATTATTTCCCTTGTTTTATCCTCCATGTGCGAAATGGCGAAGCTGAAATGAAGACAAAAGAGAAAGAAGTTTCGGAAGAGAAAGGAATAAAAATGATGATTAAATACAGATGGAAATATGAGATACGAGAAAAGTTGAGAGGGGAATGTATGAAGATAGAGAAGGAGCAGATGACTCGCTTTCTCCCAAAAACATTTGCCACTTTTAGCCTTCGGGAAAAGTGAGGAGAGAGTGAGAGCACGAGAGGGAAAGAAAGGATAAAGGATATCAACACCAATTATTTTCCTCTCCTATCGTTGTTAAAGACTTGTCATTCTTCTGCTATTCCGTTGCAGTTTCGTTAATGTGTGCAATTGTCCTCATCCTCGTGTTATCATTTTTGGGAGTCGTTCCAGCTGTGTTTGCACTTTTCATGGAGAGCACAGTTTCCCCCAAAACATGGAGAATTCCTGCATAGTTGGAATGTGACATGGTTGGAAGGGATTGACTGCATTGCACCCATAATTTATTGGATTAGGAGAGTGAGAGTGTGTTGATGATGTCGATGTCAAATGTACTTACAGCGCGTTTCTGCTGCGTCATATTACTACGGCAAGTCAGTGCAAAAGTGTGATACGATACGATACACGAATTCCGTGCCAATTAGTCCATTCTAGCAGGGGATTCCACTAGAGTTAGTGTCTTCACCATCCCGTTCCAATGTTGTTTTAGAGATTCGAAGCTGATTTGACGTGCTTGTACAGAAAATATTTTCCATTAATAAGCATTTACGCAATATTTATTGCTGATTACTGATACACCAAAGTTGTTGAGAAAGGGAGAAATTATTGTTAAACGTGGTGTTTTATCGGTTTTATGGCTTTCTGCACTCACCAACACCAACGCCAACATTCTTCTGTAAATAAGTAGGCGCAAAAATGTTGCACTCGTATATTTTATTATTTTCATATAGAGTTGGAAAAAAGTTGGAACAAATGAAAAGGCAAGGTCATTATTTTGAAGTACGTACAATGATCCCTGACATAGAGAAGAGTGAGCGTTTTCTTTCAACCCAAACTTCCTTTCTCCTAGTCAGTCTTGCCCGAACTGGACTCGCTGGACTTGGACGAATACCAATGTACCAAAAACTTTCTCTTTTTTTGGCCCAAGAAAACTTTATAACACGAAACATTCTTCTTTTGAAATTCGGTTATGGTTCACCATTACCGAATAAAAATGCACGAGAAAAACGGACAAGTTTTTTTTTTCTTGAGGAGAGCCAAAATGGTTAGTCTACTCTTCTATTGTTGGCTTGGCGGACTGGCTATTTCTTCACCTTGTAAAAGTATGCGATCACGATCATTCATTTTACTAGGAAAAGTTGCATGAGAAAACAATTGTTCTCTTCTACTTCTTCTCCAGTTTCAGCCAAAATGTTACAACATGACTAATATATTGTGTGTGTGTGTATTTCAGCTCAACAAAAGTTGAAATGAAGTGGCTCGCTCAGCTCTTTCCCATCATCGTATTGAGGGAAGAGGTCTTTTCATTCCCTCCCTTTATTTCATTTCATGTGTCTTGTGCCTTTTAGCCGAAACTTTTTGAAAGGTTGATCTGATTATATTATAGTCAGAGAAAAGGAAGGGATAACGGGATAGTTTTTGTTGAAAAGTGATTTTGATTTCTTAAGTTTACTTTCTTGCAACTTTTACCTCCTCGGCTGTCTTTGCTCTTTTCCTTCTCTTTTCTCATCTCTCCAAAATGGAAATTAAAGGGAGAGAGAAGAAGATTAAAAGTGACAGCCGTAAGCAAAAGCATGACAGTTAACTTTATTTAGGGTTCATAAAGATCACAAGGAGGAATGGAAACATAAAGAAATAGAAACAAAAATAGTTGCTGGTTCCTTTCATTCATCCTCCTACCCACTCGTCTGTTTCTTCTTCGTCAGCTCGAAATCCTATCTCCAGTCTTGACTTCTTATTGCCTTTTCTCGTCTCTACACATCTTATATATGCTTTCTGACGAGAAAGAGGAATGTGACGGGTTGGATAATTCAATTACGGGTGGAGACTTGTAAAGGGAAAATATTATGACGCTAATTAACTCAAGTCTATTTTTAAACTACGCGACAAACTTGACAACCTAAATAATTTCACAATTAAAAACTTGTCAGCAAAGAACAACAACGAGTTTGTTTAGGAGAATACTAAACTGCAGGAAATGGAAATTAGCCAGTGGGTCAAACAAGCATTATAACGTGCGTAGGTACAAGCAATATACACTGATGTCCACGACTCACGTACACCGCTATTATTCTAGCGTAAAACGTGCACCGTTGTAATAACGGGATAAAAACCTAGGCAAAAGATTTTCATAATAACCAACCATGTGCCGGATTTAGATGAAACAGCGGTTGTAATTGTAACCGTGTTACTTCAGGATAATAAACTTTTTGGAGCCGACTCGTGCCTAACATGTATGTATCGAAAATATCTCTACGTGAATGGTGGCGTTTTTAGCTGAAATGACTGTTACAAAATACACGGTAATAAAGTTAATGGAAGGGAGAGAGAACGGATCAATGGGAACAAGAACTATATATGGTGCTGGTTTCCTAATTGGATTACCGAAAAAGCTGCTAGTTCCAGCAGCGCTCAACTCAGTTTTCTCTGGGTTCTCCTAATATTGTTATATCCTCTTGTCATTTCAATACTACTGTACTTACCATTCATTACTTCCATTCCTTCATTCATGATGCATGCCTCGATTCCATGCAAAACCGTATACATTGCCGGTGTTCTGCATGCATAAAAAGGTGGCTTTTTCATCCCTATCTTAAGCCAAGACAGGTTGGAATTTGAAACTGAAAAAGAGAGAAGCTTATAGTTTGAAATGTATATACCTTTGTTTAAAAGAGAGTATCCTTTGTGTGTAGCGAATAAGAATGTTACAATGTAAATAACAGTGAATTTGTTATTCCAATTTAATTTCCCATTCTCATTCGAAATTCTTCTTCCCAGTTGTGCCCTTGCTCTCATCAACTTTCTCTCACTCTCCGATTAGGTGGCAGAGAAAGAAACGAGAAAGTTAAAATGAAATATGTGTAGCTTTACATCAAAAAGTAGGTTCACGATGGGTGGTCCTTATAGTATATCGTGTGTGTAGAGGAAAAAACTCCAATATATTATACTTATGTGTATATTCGTTATCGGAAGACATAAACCACAAGTGAATATCTTTTTCCTTGCTTAAGCATCAACCAGGCAATAAAAAGACAGAAAGCGGATGTCAATAAATGTACTTCGTTCCTAGTTTGCTGGAGACAGTTTGTATCAACTTTCCAGTATTTTACTTTCTCCCATATTATATTTCACTGCTGACAACATCTTGCAAACTCTTCTGACTTTGGAGGTATAATATATAATAGGCATATTGTGATTCCGCTTCCTTTCAGGAAAATTTATTCCGCTCATTCATCCATTTAATGTCATTTTGACTCTGTAAGGTAAAGTCAAACTTAACGGTAAGCTCTTAACAACATCACATTTGGGGAGATTGCATAAGTACCGTAATTTATTTTCCTTTCTCTGCTCCTCTGTGTAATATACTTGAGCAAACACATTCGGTGTAAGTGTAATGCCTACCTTATGGTTGTCGTTTCGTTATGCATTAGGGCAACGCATCAGGTATAAATACAGAGAGTCATCCATAAGACTACATCACAAGTCACGTTGGTAGTTTCAAGTTAATCTCATATTTTCTGTTTGAAGCCTGGAACTTCGGTTGAGCGACCGGGAGGGGAAAGTTTTGTTGTTTTACTTAGTTTATTTATTTAAATAGACAGCCCCACATGACGCTATGCTAGTGATTGTCTATAAATAAAGGGTTTCAAACGATCAATGTCTTTTCCTATTTTACACAAACTGATTAGGTACTTATACCTCCTGCTTGTATCAACATCGAGTTGTTTCAACAGTTTCAGCCCAAAACTAGAAACTTTTCGCTTATCCTACGGTAAGTTTTGTAGGGATTCGGTTTTATGTATGTATATAGGCGTACAAAGATGTGTTTTACATGAAAAGTTTTAGTATATGCATGCTGTTAAATATTTCTTCAATTAAATATTAAATCTGAAACATAATTATTTCAAAACACACTTTGTTTGTTTTTATAAGAACACCAAATATCCACAGAATGACTTGTTTAATTTGATCATAAAAGCTACTCTCTCTTATCAACAAGGTAGCTCGAACTTACGTGAAAACATAAAGTAGCATTTTCAATCCCACAGATCTCTTGTGAATATGAGAAAGCATGCTTGCCGAAGGATTTTATTATCTTACATTCTGCTTATATAAAGTTTTATGATACGTTATATGACCAAATTTATACATCAAAAATGCACACGCGATATTTTCCAATCCCAACGAAAAGCTTATTTGACGTACGTATGACGTAAGAGTAACAGCATTATAATATATGTCTGAAATGACAAGATACAGCATAAGTAGTCAAACAAGTTTTTCCATTTTATATGCTTAATCCTGTATACAACATGGAATATCAATTCCCTGTACAAGTCAAAATGTTAGCAAAGAGGTTAATGGGTTGTGAATCGCTGTTCACGATAGCAAGCGTCAGTTGGCATTGACAGTGATGAGAGCGATGACTCGTCCAGTCTGGACGGTCCAGACATGTATCAATTATTATTCCAAATGCTGATACAGGAAAGGTGAATAAAGTGTTCAGATTTATTTTATCGGTTTTTTGTCAAATGCGACAAGCGTTTCGTAATACTTTTCATTTTTGTACATTTCATCCATAAAAGTAGTATCAACATCTCCTTCTGAGCTGCCTCCATAATACACAGGAAGAGATGAAAAGGGAATGTATTTAGCTAATGACTCTCTGTCATTTCCATGAATATACATCTTAAGAAAAACAAAAATTCATAGCATAAATCCAAATGTTAACTAAATATATGTGAGAGGAATCAATTGGAAGTTCATTGTATGCTTACCCTCTGCTTAAGTTTTTCTGAGAAAAACGAAAATAAAACTTTAGATACAACAGAGAACATTTTTGATTGATTTACTTGATGTATTCCCATATATGAAATTGGAAAGGAGCCCTGAATGAAAAAAGAAAATAGTATAAATGCCAATTCACCTTTACTTCACAATTTACTTGCTCATAAGTATTTGTTTTAAATAAGGTACCTTTCCGAAAGCCAAACTCCTTACAATGTTGCGATACGAAAGTTGACGATAATGTGAAAACCCATATCCTTCCCAATCGATTATTACCGAAATACTGGATACCTGTGTCCGAATGATTTCCTCCAAAATCATCATTAACATAAGAATTAAATCTTCTGCTGAATATACTTTTTCATCCCATTGTTCTGCAAAAGCGTAAAATGTTTTAAAATTAAATTAAACATACCCTTATTGTGAGTAAATGGTTACGGAATGCAGAATGAAATGTATTGTTTGGTATATACTCACTACAATTTATTAAAACCACTGGTCGCCCTTGAGCATCATTTTCAGGCAGTTTTGTGACGATTTTAGAATCAAGTAAGTTCTTCATAGTACTCGGTCGCATTTTGTCAAACAGACCCTTATCATTTTTACGAAATTCGTGATACTTCACAAGCTGGAAGCATAAGAAAGTTTATTCCGTAAACTCATGTTGTGACCTATGCAGTTTGGAGGTGATTAGTACAATTCATGAGTGTATTACCGTCTTATAAGCTCTCCGAGGGTCCGATTTAAACCGGAGGAATCGCATCAAATATTCGTCCCCATCTACACCTTCAGGTATACATTCCAAATCCTCTGTGAAATATGAAAATAATTATTATTTCATTTTCCAAAACTAAATGAGGCGAATGCATTCTTGCAGATCTATCACGCAAGGTCTTGTGAATATAAAATGCCGGCTCTTGACTCATACGAAGGTGAAGGTCATGATGGGATCCACGTGCTACATATTATTTGTGGTTGTACTTACCCGAGCTCAGGAGGTCGCGAAAAGCTTGCAGTGGGCTTATTGTAGACGGCATGTTTTTCCTGGAATTTTTCGTACAACCAAACTGGAATTAAATATGTTTTCCTGGTGCACTGAACTCACCAATTAAACTCCAAAATGAAACAAAGGCTTAGGACAAAATCGAGAGATTTTACTGGAATTACATTACCTAAAGACTTCCTTTATAGAACTGACTCAAATTTCCAGATTACAAGCCGTAGTAGAAGTAGTCGTTGCACTATAGCTGAAGCAAATGGGAGGAAGTTAAACATGATTTCACGGACATTCAGGGTCATGTTAGGTATAGGTATAGCAAAGAAGGTAGATAGGTAGTCTATAAATATTATGAAACTACACTGGAAGTTCAACTTACAACGTAATGCGGATTGGAGATTATTTTTGCAGTGCGTTTGAATGAGCATCACTATATATCAACTGCATATAGGTATCTAGGTTGTATGCCAACATTTACATGTCTTTGTTGGTCTACTGGAACTGCAATATACTCATTTGCGAATTAAAAATCCTTACCACATGATATAATACAAAGTATTATGTATCCAGGTTGAGTTCATTTGACTTTGGATAGTGCAAACCGGTCTCGCATCCATGCAATTTTTGTGGACAGGATATAGAAAAGCATCATCTCTGTGGTTAGTATAGTATTAAGTGCTTACACGTGTTCGCTCAAATTCAGTTTTTGGTAGTGCAGCAGACAAGCTTACACATGAACAGATATGCGTATGTAAGTACATAAAAGTAAACCTTATTCTTTAGTGTAGACTTGAATAAAAAATCTTTTCTCAACATTTATGGTGATAAAAAGGACGGGATAAAAAACTTAATAACCAGTTCCTATATTGAAGCTACCAAAAACCAATTTAAACGCTGTGGCAAGCTGGGAGATATATGTGCTCCAATGCTGAAAATATGAGTTCATGGGGTATGGATGCAATTTTAACCTTGAGAAGTCGTCCAATGTCAAATGTCATAACTGGAATGATAAAATGCATGGAATTCAGAAAGGAATCACATTCCCAAAACGTGCATAAATATACATGCCAATGTCTGCCTAACGTTTGTGAATGGACATTTTAGCAATATAGGAACCATCGTATTGCTAATCTAAATCAAAAGGTGTTTGGTCACGAAAGAAAACATTTATTGTGTTATATATACAAGTAGATTATACTAGTCATTCTACTTTTTTCTCGCATGTTCATTAAGCTTATAATAATAGTCTTCATTTTTATACATTGTCTCAACAAAAGCAACATCCATGTATTCTTCTGAGCTGCCTCCATAGTCAACTGGAAGGGATGATAATGGAATGTGTGCAGCTAACGACTGCCTATCCGTTCCATGGAGGTAGATCTTATTAAGAAATGAATATTGGAATAATTAATATCATGCACTTTTTGGTAGGTATAAAAATGATTCATTACCCGATTTCTAAGCTTTGATGAAAGTAACGAGAAAAAAATCTTTGAGACCAGCCAAAAGAATGACGACTGATTTACTTGATGTATTGCCTTGAACGATACTGGAAATGTACCCTGAGTAAATCAAAAGAGTACATAATATGTAATTTAGAGAATATGCTGCACTGCATATTGTTTGCACATTACAAATTACAATCCCGTACGGTACCTGGAGAAGTGAAAATCCTCTCGTCAAATCTCTGAGTCTAATTTGACGATACATTGCCATTCCAAATCCAGTCCAGTCAATCATAATGGTAGCATTGCATTCTTTACTGCGACTGAGTTCTTCAAAAAACAGCACAGCTAGAAAAACCACATGTTCTGCCGTGATCTCTTTAGGATTCCATCGTTCTGAACAGATAAGACAACTTACGAAATAGTACACCAACTTTCATACAAATAGGTTATGATAACGTTACTTAATGTCTTTGGCTACTTACTGCAATCCACTAGAAACACCGGTCGTCCTTCGGCATCATTTCCAGGTAGTTTCGTAAAAACATGGGTATCAATTAAACTTTTCAAAGCACTTGGCCGCAGTTTGGAAAATAGCTCTTCATCACTCTTTCGAAATTTCTGATACTTTACTAGCTACAAATAATTATTACATAATTAGTTGTATACAAGCACGATTCAATGAATCAATCATTTCACTTTACAAGCGTGTATAGTATGTAATACAGTAATGTTTCAATGTACGGTTTCATAAGCTCTTTGAGGATCCGTTTTGAACCGCAAAAATCGCATTAGGAACTCGTCTTCATTTATGCCAGAAGGAATATTCTCCGCATCCTCTATAAATAGCATCGTTACAAATTATTAGAAATAAACAAAACTTAAAACACAAATGTACTACATGCTACTTCCATCGTACTTTACATCCAGTTCAGCGAAACTGTTCATGAAACGAATCTGAACTTTATCTGCATTTATATATGCATTAAATAATATTGTGAATGACTATACGCATATTATGTACTGCCCTTTACATGTCAAGAAGACCACTAGAACTAATTAATTACATTTCGCAATTTTACTTACTGGATGTCAGTAGTTTGCGAAAGGCTTCTAACGACGAGGCTTGTTTGCTGCCTTCCATCATTCAAAATTGATAGCTGGACGCATATAACGAATTTTCGAAATCCCAAACGACCACTGATGAATAGTAACTTCCCTTCATGAAATTCACTTCACTATGCCACATTTAATACGACAGAGGATTTCGATGGCATAACACTATTTCACCTATTCTATACGAATGTGTTTTCATAACTGAGCACAAGTTTTTTAATGTCTGCAATTGTTGATTAGATTAAGTTGTTGCTGTTTTAAGTGCAAAATGCAAATGAATCTACTCAAGAGATTTTTTACGGTAAATTTTATATATTGCAGAAGGAATAACATAATGAAACTTGTTGTTTGTTGCATTTCAACATTTTTAGAAGTCTGACCAGTATGTAGACCTTCTATGTATTCACTATTCTACTTTCAATGTTACGGTATTGTAAAGCTCGTTCCTCTTAACATCTAATCTGTATGAGATACAATAGTAGATCTATTTTATAGCATTTTAAACGCATTTATGACAGACTCATAATGGGTATCAACCATAGTCTTATGAACGCTGTGTAGTGTTACATTGTAGAAAATCTACAATTATAAAAAATACGTACGTTGTTGGTGGCTTCACATTTCGATTGTTCCTTGGCCATACACGCAAACACAAACTCGTTTTGTGTTGTTTATTCATTCACATCACTTTACCCAACTTGCTGACCTTACAGGGATAAAAAAGTACATGATTTTAACTAGCGCATTACCTATAATCAACTTCAAAGTTAGTAAATACTGCAAACATGCAATCATACATATCGTACATTATAGAATAATAATATCAGTCCCAATTCAACCCCACCTGTGTAACATCAGTCAGAATATGCGTGCTCTTTAAGCGGCTGGATGCTGGAATGAAAATGTTTCATTATTATAAGGAAAGTAGCAATTATATTGCTTCATTTTTAAGTTCGCAACAAAATTATTCGCTATTCAAGGACAATACCTGATTCATAGTATCAATTGAACACAAAATGTGGAGGAAATATTGCATGATACTCGGGGTTGCCTATAATGCACGTTTAATTTTGCATATCTCAAAGCATACCTTTGTTCATTATACTGGAACGCTGTAAGACTGCTACTTCATTTGTTTTCTCTAATGTTTGTAAAAGTAATTACGAATTCCGAGAGTGCACCTATATAAAGCGGAGAGCAAAGTCGTAAGAGTGATCGTCGTCACGATGAGCTGTTGAATGGAGTGGAAGCCATTACAATTGGAAAATGGCATAATTTCTCGAGTGTTTTATAATGCGCTTGTGGGAATTACCTTTTTTCTCCCTTTTTTACGATCTCTCCCTGAACACTTTGCACACACTCCATGAAAGGTATGACTACTCTATGTTTTATCAGTTTCCTGATGAAGATCTAACATTCCAACATCCGCACCTTTTATATACAAATGCCCTTCTATATAACTCCTTCCGGAGCAGCCAGGAAAGAGTGGAGAATAAAATGTGCATTTAAATTTGAGGCTTAAATGTGAGCTCACCGTTAAGTTTTATGGGTGCATTAATGCCTGACCATAGCACCACGTACCTAACGTAACTCTTCTCCATTAGACCATAACTTTCTTCGAGCAAGAAAGAGTATAGTGCTTAGTGCTCAGAAAATCCCGTGTTTTAAAAGAAACGCAATGTTTCAAAAGGTGTGGCTATATCCAATTCATCCTTGCAGTGCTTTAGTCCTAGTCAGCTACTTCCGTCCTCCTCCTTTTTTCTCGGGATTTTATTCCTCCTCTTTGTGGTAGTAAATATGATGATGACGGAGAAAGATGATATTTTCTGGAAATTATTTTTGTGGTGGGATCCCCAGTTAATGCTGAGAACTAAGACAAGACATTTCATTGTTTTTGTAAAGGAGTAAAAGAAAATAAATACTTCATAATCTTAAGACGGAGTAAAAGTGGAATAGGTCATTATTATAGAAGTAGAGGAGAATGTTTATTACATATAGTAAGCATGCATAAAGATGAAGAGCGACAAGGGGAAGAAATTAATGAAGCTTTAGGCTAAAACATTCTTCCGTTGAAAATGCCTTTTATCACAAACTCGTCTATGGACAAAGAAGAAGGATGAGAAAGAGCTTGGAATTTTGTGGCTTAATAGTTACTTCTACCATCAAAGTAGGAAGGAAGAAACTCCCATCCTTTGTGCTCAACTAAAAAGTTTTCTCTTTGCGACAAAACAAAATGAGAAACTTTTTTTTAAAAAGTATGGAGATGGAGACTGGGAAAACAAAAAAAATGTGGAAAAAATAAGCAATCAGACGACGAGTCTGAGTGAGATTACAACTCTTTGAAGTATAAAAAGGCGAGTCCCTGATCATACATGTGTAACAAGTAAATATTTGGGGAGGATACTCAAAAGTAAACATTCCGAAATCCAAAATTACACGATTGGGACTGCCTCGGCTTAAAATTCTACTCTCCATGAAGGTGGCTGGCTACATATGGCCTTTCTTTTGGCTTTGGCACTGTCAACTGGAATGGTCTATGGAGGTGTTGTATATCTTTTTGAAGCTTGATCACTTGTTTTTAGCTGTTTAGGGACTAAGCAAACTGTTATTGGAAGGACGAGTACACAAAGATATAAAAGAGTCAGAGTGCAGTGCTGTGCGGTACTATAAAAACATGGATAGTTCGGATTAGCACTTTTTTCCCAGTCAGGGCAAAACCAAGGTAGCCAAGTCAAGCCAGTGTGAAATGAAAGTGTGAGATCAAGAAGGGGAGAAAATTGGCTCCTAGAATTGGAGAGAGTTGACCGAAGCTGTGTGAGTGAAAGAAAATAAAAAAAGCATCGCGAACTTGGATACCACAGTGTCAGTTGAGTTGAAGTCATAGTCATTCCCTGGTAGTAGAGAGAGAGAGGGAGATTGCCAAACGCAGTTGTAATAGGTACATTATATGACTACCAACAATAACTCGGGGCTAGGGTTAGTAATGGATAATCCCTCCCAATGGAAACTTTACTCACTCAACTCAAAGTGAGAAGAGTGTAAGGACGAAGTGGACATTCAACGTGAAATGGATAACCATTTTCCCTACATCTCCCATTTCTACCCCTCTTTTTGACTATCTTTTGAAATGCCAACTACAACTACTAACATCAACGATGGACAGTTCTGTTTTATTACTTGATGTTGATATAAGCTCTATCTCTAGTTTTCTCAGAATCTGATGGCAATTTTATGACTATTGTTTCTCAAAAAGTCTTTTGCTTTAAATCTAGCGAGCCATTATCTATACCCTTTACTAATATTGGACTCGTGTGATATTGCAAATCTTTAACTTTAAACTGGATGGAATGTTGCAGAGTGTTCGTAGTTCCATTTAAAAAACTATGTTAGAGTGGTATTCAGAAGTTTAAGGAAATGAAAATGAAGAGCATTTAATGCCTATAAGTTTAATCTGTCAAATTACAAAAGCCAATGTTGAAATACCAGACAGAAAAGAGTACAAACAAACTCTTTAACGTAAACATTCACTTAACTTATTACATAAATTCATGTTTGTTCCCCTGCGTCAGAAGTACAATTCTATGAACTCATTATTACAATACACTTACAAGCTAAAACGGAGGAACGATATATTTGATCACAACTTTTGTAGCGGAACATTTTCCTAGAAAATTTTTGAAGTAGAAGGTATGCTTTTTCAAGCTGAAATACACAAGACATTCGCCCTTTTTGCAAACAAACAATTTCTGGAATCCCATACAAGAAATCATTCTACTTCGAAGCATAAAAATAATGATTGGAAACCCTAGCGGTATGTGTGTGCCCAAGCTTTTTGTAGAGATGTAACTCGAAGTTTCCCAAAGAAGTCTGTTCTCTTTCTCGCAATCTTTGTTTGGGTTTGGGCTTGATTGAGCTGATGAAGCAATTATTTTGATGACGAAATGGCAATACAAAGCTGCATTGCGGCTGTGGGGTCGTTGTTGAATAAGTTTTGGAAATATGCAGACTTTTCCAAATTCTTGGTTTGACTAGAAGAATTTAATAATAAAAAGTATTTTAACATACATAAGTAAGACTTAATGATAATTTTATCTGCATTGAATTGAACTTCATATCTTGCATAATTTTGTAATTCCAACTTACGCGTTTATGGCGTTAATAGCTCTAGAAGTTACATTTGCCCAGCTTTTGAGACAACGTGAAAAGAAAAACAGCTCTATTGCAACATCGACCTGGAGCCACTTGATTGGTTTGGACAGGATCAAGTTGATCATGCAAGATTCCAAGTTGTTAATCTCGTACTTGTGTGACGTCTTCAAAAGTTCATATGCGATTGCTGGATTCTCGCTAGCTTCAAAGGTTTCCCAGCAATAAACATACGCCAAAAAAGCTTGCACGCTATCCTCCGACATATCAGACATTTCAATCCGGTTCTCTCTGTTTTCTTTGAAATTGCCTTTGAGCATCACATCTAATACTGGGCTGTGGGCTGAATAATAAAGAAAGTAAAAAAATATTAGATAAAATAAACTTGGCAAATGATTTTTTTAATTATGGAATTATGGAGGGTTAGCGCATACCTGAAAGAAAACTCCGATGACAGTTAAAAGCTTTGCCATTACCAGCTACGACCACAAGGTCAGCTCCAGTCCCATCTTTCAACTCGTTTAATATCTTTCGATTGACTAGGAGTTTATCGGGTACAATTTCTCCCACAAAGGAGTCTGCTATCACAGTGATGTACAGTTTTCCCGTGAGATTGATATTATCATCAAACCAGTCTTTTCGCAATGACTTTGGAAACTTGACGTCATCATCAGCACAGCCAAAACCACCATATGGAACTGGTTCTAACAGCATTTCTATGCAAAATTTTAAAATGAAATCACCAGATATAATTAAATGATCAAAATTAAGCAGAACTGAAAAATAATATTACATTAACCTTCTGATTTAATACTAGAGAAACCAGAGGTGCACCATCCACAAGGTGCTTTTTCACCCACGTCTCTAAATATTTGTGATATAGATAGTTGCAATGTGATTTTATGCTCCAATCCAAATATGTTTTGTAACCCTTCCAATGCGTTTCCATTGATGCTGACGTTCATCAGTTTTGCACTGGGATCGAAAACGGTGAAGGTGACGTACAGTCTGCAACTAAAGGTTGCATATATATGAGCTTTTTTATGCAGGGATAAATAATAATAAATTGACAATAAAAAGTAATTTTAAAGCAAACTCACGGATTCTCCTCATTCAAGGTCATGGAGTTTAAGTAATCAAACAACTTATTTTTGACTGTGGGATTCGCATCGTCCCACAACGCTGTAGCTGGTGAAATTTGGTCAATATCGATTGTTACCATTTTATATTTATTTCCGGATGTATCTGTTCCACATTTGCCAAAGTGGATGGTCTCAAAATTAAGTAGTTGCAGTTGCATTTTGGAAATTAAAAATATGTGGGCAAACGAAAGACTTAAAAAAATCGTTAGTTTCACGGTGGTAAGTAGGATGGCTGTGAACCTTGCTATTTTTAATGTATCAAATAAAAACCACCGGCAAGTTTGGGAGATGGAACTCTAAAAGGGAACATTGGATTAGTACTACATACAACAGTCATGCCACGCATTCTATAAAATTTAGTCTATGTACAAAATCGTCCATATACATATATTTTCCGACCTACCTGTGTAAGTCTCTAAGACTGCGTTAGTTCATTTACATACACGTATGAACCTTTCATAAACCTCAAACCAAAAACTGTCATTTTTTGGTTACTTTACATATTGCATATATCGTATCTCATTAAAATTTGCATCAGTTAGTGTTACTACACCTTTATTAATTAACATACAAAACGTAGTATCTAATCCATCGAATTTACAAAAGGAATTCCACCTTTAGAAATTTTGTATTGTATAAATTGTATGGCAAATGCAAACACACACTTAAGTGTAGTGCTAAAGCTGCTGCTTGTAGATTAGCCAAGAGGATTTCATTTCTGTCTCAAAGTGGAGAACAAGGATGTGAGCAAATGAAGTTGTTTCATGTGTTTCTATGTATAATTTGTAAATTAAAAATATGTATAACATCACTGATGCGTGCAAGACACTTTGTTCAACAGTAAATCATTTTCATGAAATAACGTGCTTAACCACCATTACCAAGAGCATTTTTTAAATTTGCAGGTAGTTAAGAAATTCATCCACTTTTCATCCTATTCTCTCGAAACCCGGATCGCTGAAATGGTAGCTCTTTCTTCACTCCATCTCAGCTCAAGAAACAAATTATGGATCGCATGAGAACCCAGGGACATTTGAGGACGGTGGGAACTCTGCAGATGGGCATCACTGATGATTCGGATTTCAGGTTGCTAATCCATTGCTCTCCATCTGTCCAGCCCCGGCATTGCTTAAACTCGGAACGAAGTGCCAAAAATTTCCCAAGATGATATACGCAATCCCCTAAATCCTACAAATCAATTAAGTTTCTATTATTGATGTGCTTGACGTGAGTTTGTGTGTTACATAAAGTGGTGCAGTGATGAGTGTTAGTCACTGTTCACGCCGTGTTGCTCAATCCCTCTTCTTGAAAATGATCATTTTCGTGACTCTCATTTGGTCACCTAGTGTAACGGAAGAAAGCTCAACGTTGGGAACTTCGTTCTCAACCCCAACCACGCTTGTGAATGGAGGAGGAGTTGGGGACAAATCCACATTGTCTCCAATCTCACATTCCTCCAATTCACCAACTTCGGGGAGATCTCATCGATCCCCCACATCTCCATTTCACGGAAGTGGCATAGGAGGAACGAGGAGTAGTTCCAGTTTTCCATCTCAACAGCAGCCACCGCCTCCCCCTCACTACCCTGATCAGCTCCCGACGACGTTGGTCCGTCTGGAAGTGGTTGCAATTTTGGGAGACCTTTCAAAACCCTACGTGGCCTTGTCCAAAACTCTCGCGAGGACACTCAACTCAGTCACTGCCACAGATCTCGTTAGCCAGTTGGATTTCCCTGAAAAGAATCTGACATGGAGAGTGAGAAACTTTTTCGTCAACGACCATCAACAGCTCCCCACTGCCCTTCACCAGGTGGACTCGGGCGGTAGTGGGTATGGAAGTGATGACGGGCTTCTGGATGGAGAGGACTTTGGTGATGATTACTACGTCTCGGACGATAATGATGAGGGTCGCACAAGTGGTAGTGGAAGTGGGAGTGGTGGGGGTGGAGGTGGGAAACAAAGGATAAGACCAAGAAGGCCCAAAGTGTTGTTTGGGCCAATGGTGATGCCTAGACTTTGCGAGTTTCTCAGTGATACCAAGGCTGTGGCTATTGTGAATCTGATTGGAGATGTGAGCTCGGAAAGGTTGCTCAGTTTGGTGTCCACTACCACCAGAATTCCGCTTATTGGCTCGTCAACCTATGCCAGTCCTATGACGTTACATGAGGTAATTTTATTTAGCAATTATTTTTATTCAGTTACACAAAACAGTGCAAGCATTTATCTCATGAATGACTGGTAAAACATCAGTAGATTGTACACATCTCTGAGATTTCACACCAGAGCAGAGAAATCACTGAAGCGTTGCATTAAAACCAACAGTATGTAAGTAATTTCATGTTGCGCATCTAGTTGTACCTCTTGATTCCCCCACTTCCTTTTGATTCCCAAGTGACTCTCTCCAAAGCTCGTCTTGAGTTGGCAGGAGCAGGAGAAAGCTATCCCAGGCAACTTGTCACTTTCAGCAGTGTCGTCCTCGAATGTCAAATCGTTTTCTGCTCCCTTTTTATCACCTACTCATCTCATCATGTAAAATGCATTAGGACCCACCAAAAATCCAGCTCCGTATTCGAAATGAGATGAAATGTTATGTAATCCTATAATATAGTACACCTGTGTGCGTGAGTTGTGATGCTGTCTCTCCTAATATCTTTTTATTTCCATCATGCTCCCATTTTTGGAAGTGCTTAGCGCTCGCCGAGCTCTCTCCTATTTCATCCTCACTCACAATCAGATGTGATAAAAAATATCCCCATAATATTACTCCCAAAACTCTTGTCCTCCCGCAAGCTTTAATGTCAGGAATATTTCATACATAATGAAAAGTCGTTGTCTTCTCCTTCTTTGGGGAAAAGCGAGAGAGTGGATTCTTAGAAGAAAAAAACCGATATCCAATCCTGACTTTGGAAATATACGCGAATTCGTTTGTTTCTTTGGTTCGTATCAGCAGAGATTTTTGAAGAGAAAAGTAGGTAAAATGTATCTGTATCCAATCCACATCCCACCAAAATGAAAAGAAATTGAAGGAAGAAAAAACGGGCTAAAGTGAGAGAGAGAGAAAAAAACGATACGGAACATGGAAGACAAATAGACTCTTCTTCCCACTTGTCAGCCATGAATCAACTTCCAGATTTCTCCTTCATCATCATCAACCCGACTAAAAGTATAGGGACGGAGTGGAAGTGCAGTGGGTAGGAAATGACGGACGGACCCACGGGAGGCTTTCATCCATCCCGAATCCATCCAGATCCAGCTTTAGCGAAGCTTCCCATGAGTCCACCACCATCTAATAGAATGCCTATACACAACCACGTCGTATTCCCATCATGACAAAATCTCAGTTGCTGACAATGATCAACATATACCTACAGACTACATTGCTGCAAACCTACATTATACCAATTTAGATTGTACATGTCTTGTGGTTTCTTATGACTTCAAAATGATGAAAAACAGCAAGGCATCACACATGAAGAATGAACAAACTCGGTCGCTGCTGCCTTTCTCTTCTTTATCCATCCACATCATGCACTCCTCCTTTTTCCTCTCGAGTGCACTGCACACATTACCTAAACAAACAAGAGTGAAAGTACAGAAAGAAAAGGAGAATCAATTGTGAAAGGAGAGGAAATTGTGATTGTTGAGAGAAAGGGAAAAATAGAAACTGCTCAGTCGCTTTTCCCTGCTGTCCCTTTCTTTTGCAGCTTCAAAATCTTTATCAATACGAGTCGTGGAATCCAAGTGAAAATCTGAGAACAAGATACATATATATCCCTACTTTTACACATATCCTGATGTTGTTCCCGATTTGTTGATAGTTGTTAGGTATATTGTTTTCAGTTTTATCATCAAAAAGGGGAAAGAGAAACGAAATACGGGATGATAAAGTATAAAAAAACTTGCAAACAAACCCAACGCAGACTTGGACCACAACCACTGTCAATATTGGTTTTCTGCAGTGGATCGAACTGTCATGGAATGTCAAAAGGTTCAACAACAGAACCCATTCCATAGTGGTCGTTGAAAAAATGCTTATGAAAAAAATATTTTCAATATTCCTCTGGATTATTGTAGTTTGAGGGTTTGATTTCCGGACAGAATTCAAATGACATTATTTTCGTCTCCTCTTTGCTGTATTTTCAAGTTATGAGGATTTCATAACATTCCTCACATTTCTGTTGTTTTGGTGAAGGTGTAGGGGAAGCGTGGCTCGTGTTGACTCTGCTGAATTCTTTCATATTTTGTAGCAGAATGAATGATGGAGAAAACGACTGGACATCGGACAGGAAGAAAAATAAGAGGAGGGGGAAACAGTAAAAAATGAACATAAAAATGAAACTGAAGCCAATGTTCCATACCTCATTTCGTCCCGCTTCGTTACTTTCCTTCCTTTTGTTTTCTCCCTTTTTTGTTTTCATACATTAGACTACAGTCTTCAGCTAGAGGACGTACGTTCATTGAAAAAAAAACTAGCTGCTGGTTTGGTTGTCTGATGAGATGAAATTGAGAAGATTTGAAGATACGAGGACCTATACATATCAATCCATATAAGTAAAAATCTGTATGGAAAATGGAATGAAGGCGTCCTCGCCCCAACTCCTTTCACTTCTCCTCCTGTTGGTTCTGGTCTGGTGTTGAAGGATAAAGCTGACAGAAGAGAAAAGAAAGAGAAATCGATTTTCAATAAAGACTTTTTCTTCCTCATCTCTCCTTATCCGAAGAAAACTCGTATTTTTAGTAACTAATACATAAGAACAAGCAATAACGTAATAACGAAAAGAAAAGGATAACTTCCAACACCAAACCAGACCAATTGTAAGCTTGAACACGCATTTTATATAACTATTTTTTAGTCTGCCCTTGGAATCGTTTTCACAAACGACAATAGCTTACTTTTTTCTTGGCTCCAGGGTTTTCCTTCTTGTTCTGTATGGATGGCTAGTGAGAACAAGGGACTTTGTGTGTGGTATTCAACACTCTTTACGTTTCCAATATTATTACCTTTTTCTCTCCGACGCTGGTGCAATGTTACAACAATATTATGTTACAATTTTTTCCCTGTGTCTGTCTTGTCTCCATTCCTTTTACTCATCCCATCCCAACGTCTATGGTCTCGTGGTCCTTCATTCTGTTGAAAGGGAAAGTGATTACTGAAAAAAGTTATTACAGTTCATACAGCACATTTTTTGTCTTGTTTTTTTTTCTCTCTTCGCGATGAGCGTCCCACTGTTGCCTTTCGAAACTGACAAAAATAAGTATACTTGGCTGTGGGGTAGACAGACAGGAAGTGAAGAAGGAGCTGAGATGGAGTAATAAGAAAACGATCATATTATTGGAATGAGGAAAGATAAAGGTGGTGGATAGGAGGAGGCTAACAGAAGCATTCTTTCTGGGTGAAAGTGAAACTCTATTTTATGATCAAGATAGCATGGAAGGAATGGGGAGAAATTCTCATGAAAACTAAAGAGAAAGAACAGAATACAAAAGCAAAGTCATCTTTTTCACTCCGTCAATAAAAAAAGAAGACACACTGGCAACCGGCGGAGAGAGCTGCAGGAAGATAAGTTTTTACATTGCAGTGCACCCAAAAATGGCTTATCCTGTAATAACCCAGAGAACAAAAGGAAGCCGTAGCCCTACATTTTTGGAAGGGTTTAGAGTACTTACCTTTGCATGGAAAATGTATGTTGGTAGCTGAGCTGAGGCTCCAAGTAATATATTCGTTATTCATCCATTTCCTTTTGGGATATAAAGTTACAAAGCTGCCTTTAGGATCAGTGTGCCTTATATATGCCTTATATATAATATGCAATAATAAATCCAACTTGGGAGATGCTCACTTGTCAATTTTCTCGCAATTTAGTCTAAATTATTACAGTCATCTTATTGCCTCTCACAACTTTCGTATTGCCACTGAATTTATGTACCTGCAGAGGGGACGTATATAAAAAATGTGTTTCTAAATGCACCCAACTTTCTCGGAAAGTGACAATAGTTGCAGAGATAGAAAGTAGAAAAGGAAAGGTACATTTGGTATCAGATCTTTTATAGTATTTCAAACGATATCCGGCCTGCTCTTGTCTTGAGCTTTTGTAGAGAAAATGGAGTAGGAGGAGGGCAAGAGAGAAAACAGATAAAATTGAAAGTAGTCAAGAGTTGCTGGTTGGTGGGAAAAGGAATGAAGATCAAATTTTTATAGATAAAAAATATTATCTTTTTTTCTTCTCTTCTTCGCTCTCCCAAATTTTCATTCTTTTTCCCATCAAGTGCACTTTACATAAAAACTTGTGTCTTTTCTCTCTAGGTAGGTGGTATAGCTACAAATAAAAAATGAGACAGAACTACACTCCAAGTAAGATAATGCTCGTTCAACCGTTCAATTGATATGCACCATTTACTCCATAACCAACATTATTTTGTGTAACAAAAAAGGGCCTAATGCAAATATAGCTATATCGTTTTGCGAATTTGCTTTAGTGATTTCAAAAGTAGCTCGTTTTATTCCAGCTCTGTGCTTTCTCACGGTTTGTAACAATTTATTGGATTATATTACCCCGGATTATTTATGCACTCTGTGGAACTATTAATGACGGTATTGTAGACGATTAAGTTGGGTTTAAGACCCAAAAAATGACAAGATTGATGAATACGCTTTAATATTAATTTTAATACGAAAGGATGTGGCTAATACAAAAGAGAGGGTCCTTGACTTTTAAAACTGACCGGTGATACGTAGTACAAAGAATGAAGTACGTAGTTCTTCTTGTAGATGTGCTGCAGCTGCAAGCAAAAGAAAATGAGTTTGGATTAATCTGCCAAAGGATATATTATCCCATCCTGTGCAATGAATTCAAACGGGCTGTTTTACAATGAGAAAAGTCAACATTTTCCATTTCCCTTCTTTTTATACAAAGCTATGTCCGGCTATTTTCTCTCTCTCGTGATTAATCTTGAGCATAATGGTATGGTACCCGGAGCTGTAGTAAAAAGAAGGATATTCTTAATGGCACATTACAATACTCCATAAAATTGGATTTTCGACCATTTTCCCATATTATGCCAACCATCAAGTATGTGTGTGTGTGTTTGAAGAGTAGTAAAATAGAACCGAGAATGCCGGCAGTGAGACGAGATCCTCAGGTCCTTTCTTTGTTCCATTTTTTTACCCGTCTCTCTTCCCAGAACAAAAGTGAGCTTGTTGCAGTTTTTGCATGTGAAAATGTCTAAAATAGTCAGCATGTGAACGAACATAAAAGATAGAATCTAGATCTGACTCCCCAGCATTCATTCAAGAGATGAGAATGAGCTCAAGTGAAAGTCAAGTCAGAGTCGTTCAGCAACTGGATAAAGGACAGGATTTGAGGGAGAAGCAACCCATAAATTTCATACTGCTGCATTGTATGCTACATCCACTAGCAAAACGTCACTTTCACTTCTTTCCAAACATGCCCGGTTGCTTTTGGCCCCGCGTTCACCACGCATCACATAGCACACACACACATCCAAGTTAGTGTCCTTGTTTCTTGCTCTTGCTCCTAGTGATATTATGATATTATATATTAATGGAATGAAAATTTTCACATGGATTCCCATACTCCGTTTCCCATCTCACCCAAAATCAGGCTAAACGTGGTCATCTGTGGCGCGTAAAGCATATATAGCTTAGTGGGAAACTACTATAGTTTTCTCTTGTGATTGATGATATTCCAACTGCTTTAACGGATTGTGGAGATCTCTGCTGAAAATATCATGAAATGAAATGCAGCCTGAGCTGACGACGAGTCTCACAGATCCTATAGATCATAGATCATAGATGAGGAAAGGACAGTCACAGTGAAACTGAGCTGAGTACGCCGGTGGCCTCTAAATTTTCTATCGTATTTTAGCTCTCCCTTTCATCACGTGTGATGGGTGATGGGATGTGATGTGATGAAACATTTCCATGTCATCAGCCCAAAAGACTAGACGACTCCGATTTTACTTGTGTACGCTTTCTCGCCTGATCCAAGAAGTCATCAGGGAATTTTCATTCCAGGGAAAACAAAATAAACTAGTGAAAGTCAGTCTCAATCCTTTCTATATAGCACAAGAGGAAGTTATGTATATCATCATGATAGGAAGGAAGGATGCTCAAACAGGGAACTCTGGTGACGTCTGGAAAACGGGAGGACGATGACGATCAGCAAAAGCATCCACGTCGTGACAATGTCATAAAAATGCAACCGACCGTGTATTACAACGCAAAAGTGTGGAATGGGTCGAGTCAAGCTGAAAATGTGGAAGAAGGAAAGAAAAAAAATTGCTGGAAAGATAAATGCACTCCTACCACCCAACCCAATATTAACACCATACCTATCTTATATACCACCGCTGTAAAAAAAAAAGAAGCCAAAAGCGTACAATATCGCATCAGTTGAAAAAATGAAGGCCTTTTATTTCTACTTGCTTCCTCCTCGTATTTTTCCTTCCTTAAGAATATCATTATGGATTTTTTTACTTTAAAAAGAAAGAGTTTAAGTAATGGTAATACTAGAACTAGCTCCAAGACAAGAAAGTGCTAGTGGTTTTGGTTCGCTGCAAAAGATAGGAAGAAGAACATGATGATGGTGATGATGTTGATGTCTTTGATGTTTTATTTCATACATTTTCATTATTTGATGTAGTCAGGAAATGGCAAGCGGAAAATGGGGGAGCAAGAACCCGTAAAACGAATGAATTGATATGGCTTGGCATGCTGTGATGGCGGGTGTCTCCGTGCCCTTGCAATAAAACATCTTTTTTGTCACCTTCAAGACGGTTACTTTTTAATGCATGATAATTTTTTGGGTACAATGGGCCTTGCTTTGATGCTTCCACTTCCCCTTTGCTAACTAATGCCCATTTTTATGACAGCAAAAGTCATCTCATCTCTTCTGCTATGTGTGCATCACTGTCATTTTCCTTTCTCAACTGAGCAAGAAATGACTACAGGTAAATAAAATCAATTGAGGCAAGAGGAATCAACATTTTCCCTCTTTCTTCACCTCTGACATTTCAGAACGTTTTTGAAAAGGATTTTCACTCATTTTTTCTCTTCAACGTAATAATCAGGAGCAACATATATTTCATCGAAATTCGTCTGTTTTTAATCCAATGAATAGGAGGCTGGCAGTGGTGATATTACATACT
Source organism: Orchesella cincta (assembly GCA_001718145.1). Classification (NCBI taxonomy): domain Eukaryota; kingdom Metazoa; phylum Arthropoda; class Collembola; order Entomobryomorpha; family Orchesellidae; genus Orchesella; species Orchesella cincta. Next base: position 30,511 of record LJIJ01000736.1, on the reverse strand, counting down.
TATACTAGATTTTCACACTAAACGTGTTAAAGGAGCTACTGAAAATATTTTCCCAGACGCACCCCAAATTTTCACAGCAGTGGCTTCAGACATAAGCCCGTGTATATTAGTCAGATGCGATTTTCATGAATGAATGAATAATTTACAAGGACACACACATGTATCATATGTGCCTATAGGAATATATAAGTGTACACGGTACCCAGTCGGAATATCCAATTTTGTAGAATATCACATCACATCACTCCTTTCTCTTTCCATTTATGAATACTTGATCCCTTCAATGTATTCCATGTCATGTGTCCATACAAGCCTCTCCCTGCATCGTCATTCATCATATCATGTTATCATATTTCATCTCTACCTTAATGTAATCTAAGTACTCTTCACCATTACGTTGTTTGTTACTTTGCATCAGGATTCATACCAAAAATTTTTTTAGGGATTTCCTCCAGGGAAAACTTTCACTTTTCTCGTCTTCCCCTCCAGTGTGCTGCTTTAGAGTTTTTGGCAAGCGTGTGCACCAACTATGCATGCGTAATTTCATCATTTTATTCATACGTGTGTACAGTGAGATATCATGCTCTGATGAGTGATATCTATTTACAAAATTTGCTTTTAGAGTAATACGAACTCATCGGCTTATAAGTAAGTAGGTTTATTAGGTTGATGGACAGATGCTTCAATTATTTTTTTGTTTCTATTTTTTCAGGATAAGGAAGATCTCTACGTGAGCCTCTCCGCATCCGTCCGTCACTTTGCCCGAGCTCTTGGTCACCTTCTTGTGTACTGCCATTGGCACTCCTTTTCAGTTCTTTTTGACGATTCGCCTTCCACCATCAACACGCAAGGTGCTTGGGAAGAGGTGCTCAGCCAGATGACAACCAGACTCCGTGATAAGTCGATAATAAATGAGGACTCATCAAAGTCAACCGCTGCCAATTTCACAGACTATGACTATGATGATGGGGGAGGTGGGAGCCCATTTGATGACGACTATCCGGATCCCATTCTTCACCCAAATTATTTGACAATCAAAACCCACGACCCGCTCTCCGCCTTCCGAGCCCTTTCCGAGCTGACCAAAGCGACACAAGGGGTGATTGTGTTGTTGTGCTCGCAAAGGTCGGCAATGCAAGTGTTTCACGCGGCGAAAAGGTTGCGGATGCTCAATGGTGATTACGTCTTCATTCTCGTGGGACAGTTTAACGAGGTAATAGAATTTCCTCCGTTCATGCAAAGGCGTGTCTATTTTGATTGTTTGTGGTTGCATCAAGCATATTTATTATCTTACCCAGTTTGAGTCAGCTCCCGACTGGATTCCAAGTGGAGTGCTGGCCCTCCGCAGTCCCCGCAAAGCTCCGATTGGTAAATCGCTGATGAAAACAACAGGGAAGCTGTTGGCATCAGCAGTGACCACAATCAAAGACGAGCCAGCCCCAATGCTCCCACCCGGCCCCGGCAATAATAATGGGAATGGGGAAACCAACGGTGGGAATCATCAGAATGGTTACAACGGCGGAATGCCAAGTGGTGGAGTGTTCAGTGGTTTCACCAAGTCCGATTTGAATCGAATGGGGCCAATTAAGTTAACGCCGGGAGGAAGTGGCTCTCATGGGCTCAATCCATTCCTTTTACCACCAGGCAGTGGCAGTCGCTTGCCAAATGACAACAAGAGCACAAGACTTATGACATCTGGTGCAGATACATCATCCTCATCATCATCATCAGCCTCTGTTTCTTCGTCCGAGAGTCCAGCGGAATTGCCTCCACCACAGACTTTTCTCAGTTTACTAGAAAACCTATCCAATATATCTTGCTGGCAAAAACCGCCTGACTATACCAATAGGAAAATTGTGTCCATGGCCATTACAAGGTAGAGTCGGAGTGTGTAAACATTTAACCATTTTATTATCGTATTTGTTGTCCTTTCTCCTCTTGCTATGGTCTCTCTCTCTGTTAGAAAGCTAATCGATTCCTCTTTACTAAATGAGTAGAGAGAAATGTGTGGAAAAAGAGTAATTTAAGTTGTTAGACATGAAGAGAGTCAACTAGGAAGCTGAATCAGTCTAGACTATACAGCTTTATGGGAAGCACAAGCAAATAAAATGACCACATTGCATTTGTCATTTACAAGAGCCCTAGAGAAAAAACTATTCTTTCCTGTCACCTCGTACAGTCCATGAGGATGATGACAGAGAGTTGAATGAGTGGTGTTGCCGTAGTCTAGTACTGCATGCTCTTTTATTTATTTTTACAAGCCGAGAAAAATGCCACGTATTTTTCTGTTTATTTTGATGTTGGCGAGGAAATCCTTGGATCCTTGCTTGCGTGTGATCTATCAATCTATGCGAGTGTTTTTGACAAAAGAAATTCTCCTCTTTTTCTCTCATTCATTCATTGTCACTTTCACTTTCCATCAATTGTACTTTTTACGCTGTTACTGTCGACGTCAAAACCCTGCAGTTTTCTGCTTTCACCACAAAAAAAAACCTAAGATAAATACAGACCGATGCTTGCTCACGAAAAGGAGCTTGGGAGAAGTTTTTTACACTGCAATGTTCACATTTTTAGCTGTTCTGGTCACACAACAGCCGCATCAACATCAAAGAAGTATATACATAAGCCGGACGGAGATAATAGGGTTGTAAGAGTGCATTTTGTATTCCTTCAGCATCCTGCTGATAGATGAATGCATTGCAAACTATCTAGTTGCTTTGACTTTGACAAAATATTTCTTTAGGATGCATCTTCTAATCCTGTTTCACAATTTGTGACTCGTGTACACATTATCAACCATCCTTTCATCTTCATCATGATGACAAAGTTGGTTGTAAGATATCCCAACATTTTTTTTTGGAAAAAAGGGAAGGATGCAATGATAGTGATATACTACTACAGCCTCCCGGACTAACTTGGGGGTTATAATATATAGCTGATGATGATGATGAAAGATATCCGGAAACGATGTGCGTATACGGAAATCCTCTGAAATGTAATCATGAATTATGACTTTCTTTTCTTATCCCAACCCAACTACATACGTACAACCTCCCCTAACATTCTTGACTAAATACGGAAAAGGGGTCTATCTAGGCAGTGAACCAAAGAGTCTGGATAATGCGTAATGGGCTCAATTGCACAACTAACTCCAAAAAAAGTTAGGGAACTGAACCAGTCTCACATTCATGCACACTTGTTAATGGGGAGCAATTGAGAACGGAGAAAATGAAGTTCTCTCTACAAATTTGCACCATATCGTTGTAATTATTTATATGCACGCACTACTAAACTTGCCCGAATTCCGGGAATTGGTTGAGGCTTCCTAAAGGAAGTCAGCAAACGTGCAGGCAGCCCGAGGAAACGGGTTTATTTCACCAAAATCCCTGGCTATTCTGGGAATCATGGAGAGTCAGTGTTTTGAAAACAAGACGGTCGTTTTGAGACGATACTTAAGAGACACAGAAAGATAAGTATATAGGCTCATAGCACCTTCCCACTGTCCCACTTACAAAACTTTCTTTTTTTACATTCCCTACACAAAACTTGTTTTTCATCTTACTCCCCGACTTTCTCTCTTACTTTTACTTGGCTTTGTAAAAATTGGCATAAAACTCTCTTAAAACATGCAGTGAGGAGTGTGTATGTGTCTGTATCTTATTTTTGCGTTAGTGGATTAGTCCTGCCCTCGGGAGGGCCGTTAGTTGCCTTTCTTTTAGATTGAATGGAATGCCATAAAAAGAAGTTTCAATTCTTTTCCCATTCTTCCAAAGAAAATCGGATAGAGGTAAAACTTTTTCCTCTCTTTTTACCTTTTACAACTCTGATGATGATACCCAACCAAACCATTACCATTGCACTTCAGTGAGGACGCGAAGAAGGAACGAACGAACGATGGGAAAGTTTTCGGCGTGGCTTGCTACAAGCAAGCTACAAGTTTGTTTTTTGAGTTTGTTACATCATGCTCATGATGATGATGACCAATTGCCGAAAGTTGCTCGTTTTGAATGAATGTTGTTAGTTAGTATACATATGAATGTACTTAGGAGATATATATTCATACATAAGATTGGTTGGGTTTGGGTTTAGTGGAGCAAGCTGAAAATAATGTAATGCCAGAGTCGACATTTTATCTCGTTTTTCTGTGGCTTTTATGAGTTTCTTTGGGCTGTGATGTGATAGCTATTTACCAGAGTAGAGAAAATAAGTTTTCTTTCTTTTTTCATACAAGAAATAAACTCGTTTATACCTCATTTCTTTTGGGCAATGAAATTGGAGAAGGGAGAGAGAGAGTCAAGTGAAAGTTTCACGGTGGTGGTGATGATGAGCAGCTGGAATGTGGATAAAGAATGATAATGGGAAAGAGGATGAAATGTTTATGCTGATGTGCTCTTAAAGTGCATCCATGCAGTTTTTTTCTCCAAATGTTGGGTTATCAACGAGTGTGGAAATGAACCGTAAGAAAAAAATCCATGGGATCATTCAGGGTTGTTTTTAGTATTGAAATGGTCGTTGGATTTGTTTCTTTTTATAGAGCTAATTTTTATGATTATTTGAGATATTTTTGCTGACTCAACGTTTGACTTTATTGTAATCTCAACAAGATTTGAATGTGGAGTCTAATTCAACAACCATTTTTGTTCCGTAGGGAAATTCGATCACAGATGAGTGTTTTGTCGACATCGGGTGGCTCAACGATGCCGATGATGACCTTTGATATTCTCAACCTGGTTCGGAAATCTCAGCCTAGTCCTGGTACACCGACGACTGAGAAAGAATGGCGGAAAGTGGGGAGTATATCTCCAGAAAAGGCTCATGTACATTTGGAAACGATACGATGGCCTGGAGGCGGAATATTTGGACCTGGCGAGCGACCATCAAAGGCTTACCGAGTTGTGACCGTGGTCAGTCCCCCATTCGTGATGGAGACGGAGGCGGAAGATAATCGTACTTGTGTGAAAGGACTGCCTTGTCTCAAAGTTTGGACGAAAAATAAGGTATTTTTTTATTTTTGTTCTTGAGAAGTAGTAAATAAGGAAGAGTTTATCTTACTCCAAAAGAGAAATTCCCTACGGGAAAAATATAGTCTGGAAATGGGAATTCCTCTTTTTATCTTGAACGAAAAAAATGTTTGCTTTGAACTTACTGGGTTGAGAAGAGAGAGAGGATTTTCTGACATTGACTTTTATTAGGTATCCATCATCCGACTATTCATGTGATTGTGGGAGTTCAGCTCATAATATTTATGTGTCTTACAATGTTTGCTTGATGTCTGTTGTAATAGGATGACTTGGCTCTAATATTTGCGGATTTTGAGCGGAGGAAAACATCAGGGGGCTCATATACTCTGGCTTGTTGTGATGGGCTCGCGATGGACCTTCTGTCGAGTGTGGCTCGTGAGCTGAAATTTGAGATGGACTCTTCCTCGTCGTTGATGGATATTATGGATCCAGAAATGTAAGTAGAAACGACCATCATGAATGACTACCTACATATAATATCATATTATCTCTGTTCCTTACTTGAAAAAGTATTTGGTAGCAAGTTGTTTTTTGCTTGGTGGACTTTGAACATATATATATATATCCCTAAATACTTTAAGACTACCTTTTACAAGAGCCCAAATCATATAATCTCAACCCACCGCCCCAATACGCACTAGTACCATCTCGTTGAGTGCTGAATCATTTTCGTTTGTCATTTCATTTCGTATTCAACAAACAATCTCAACTCAACGGATGAGCCACTACGTGTTCAATATAATGCCAAAAACCGTACACTATCACCCGCTCAAACATTCTGTTATACACTTTTGGGATGAGTTTTAACGGAAAATGGAGCAAGTAGCTAGTACAAGTTCAAATTCCAGAAATGATGTTTGCTTCATCCTAACTTGTTCACTATTGCATCTCTTCTCTCGTCCTTTTCAAATACGGTGTGGTGCCGGTTCTCATGCCTGGTTTTTGGTTAACCAGAGAAATATCCCCTTCAAATATTGGCTGTAATGAATTTAGTAGGATTTAATCTGGAAAATGCAAGAATATCCACTTCCAGTTTAGCAAAATCTCATTAATCTAGAATGGGAGTACAAAGTCTTTCTCTCGAAATTCTCAATGCTCTTTTCGATGTCAGTCTTCATTTCGATTAATAGGAAAGGAACATCATTGATCTTTTCTCCAAATTGAGAAATAAGTTTTTAAAACGAAGATGGATTGGATGGTAAAATGTGATATATGTGATGTTGGATAATGATGATGTTCCCTTCGAAATCAGTCTCTCTTTTTTTTCTTGTGTCTTATTGGTTGACTTGGAGTTGGCTTTTCATTTCACGACTTATTACTCTAATATATTTAAGTAGGTATAATGGCTTAGGGTGAAAGTGTATTTATATGTGTATTTTATGTAGAAAAGGGGAGAGAGTAGCAGCTCCTATTAAAATTTCAAATAAAAAAGTCAGGAATAAAAAACTTTTCAATTAACCATGACTTTTGCATTTTTTACCAACTTTGAGTCATTATCATTACCATTTATACAAAATGTGCCAATAAAAGACACACGAGCAGTCCAACTTTCCCCTTTTAAATAGCTAGTCAGTTGGCACGATTATGAAAGAGGGGAAAAGTTTTTCGTACGAGGGAACCTTCAACATTTTTTACAAAAATATTTAGAAATTCCAGAAGCGTACAGTTGTCTAAACGGATTTATATATTTTTACATGATGATGACGATGATGGGGAAGCTGTGTGTAGGAGGATGAAGGATAAAAAGAGCAAAAGTCTTGTTGGGAGCATTAAATATTGCTGTCGCTGTTAGCATAAAAGTGGTTTTGTTATTTACATCTATACTTCACCCATTCCATGAAGAAGAAAACTTTGCAACCAAGCCGGTAAGGAAGACAGAATATGGAGGGAAATGGTTTTATAAAGTATGAGCTTTAAGAGGACGCTGTAGATATAACGCTGCTATCCATTTTTTAGCATTTTTTCTTCTCTTTTCCTCCTAAAGTCAATCCATCTTATTCCTCCTTTTTTCACTTTCAAAATGAGAGTCATGTGTGTGTGCGGATTGTGAAGAATACATACAAATACAAATAATACAGAACATAATATATATGGAAGGGAAACTAAAGGGGAGAGAGAAAGCGAGAGAGAGAAATAAGTTTTCTTTAAATCAGCGACCTCAACCTCATTTACATTTCCCTTCTCAACTCTAGGCGAAAAAAAGGAGAAGAGAAAGTAGTTTTTTCTTCTTTCATTTTCTTCTTGTTACGATTTACCACTACACTCAACTCAGCCCAGCTCAAGACCTGTACCTTTTTTACTGATAAAAAATACGGAAAGAAGAATGCTGATGAGGAAAGGAATTTTTTCATAGGATACTTATTCCCTTCACGTTTTATGCCATCGCGTTTGCTATACCAAATTCACGTGCATCATTCCCATATTCCTTGTGTCTTCACTTTTTGGGGGGAACTGAATGGAGAAAGTGAGTGAAATGAATGAGGAAGCATAATAAATCGGTAGCTCTCAAATTTAACTGCATACCATATGCATATCACGAGCACCTAATATGTAGCTCTCAACGGATTTCATGTGTGCAAGGTCTTCTACAAATGCTCTCCTTATCTCCACAGCAGTAGCAGTGGGCTTCGTCTCGACCGACCATGCAGCAGTCCGACTCTAGAAGTGTAGTACAAATATGCAATTTTTTAAAATGAAAAAATGAAATAACTTAAGTTAGAAGTTAAATATAAAAAAAGGTCTTGAAGGCTCGAGGGTATCCTTCAAGCAAGGGAAATGGTATGCCGGAGGAAGGAAAATTAAGCTGGAGCTCATTACGTATTATGCAGAGCAGATATGAAATGAAAGGAAATGGTGCAACTCCTAATACTTTGGGATGCAGAGTTTGAAAGAGATGTGTAATGTGATCAGCAAAAAAAACCACTTATGAGACTACACTTTATTACTCCTCTGTCAATTTCTTCATTTCCTCTGGGACTCTCAGAAACCATTTTTCTCCTTTCTCTTCGCTTCGTACGTCGCTCCTTTCTTCCGCATTTTATAAAAATTGACTTTTGTGTCTAGGTATATAGACTGGTAGCATGAGAAGTTGTCCCCAGAGGTATTTCAACTCGTTAATGGGATTTCACGTTTCGGAGTAAACAAATGTGGCGAAGTTGAAATTGAAGTAAGCGAATATATATCTCAAACATTATGATACAGACGACAGAAGAGACTTGTATTACTTCAAATTTGGAATTAGTGCATTGCTTGTTGAAAAGTTGGATTTGGATTTTGTTGAATGATTGGCGGATTATTTCGTCCTGTCATACAGAAATCAACGTTTTGGCTTTGAGAAAGCATGTGAATAGAGTGAACACGGAGGAATGGATAACTTAATCAAACAAGATGAAATGGACAAGCCTTGTTTATGTCTGTGAGAGAAAGGAGAAAAGGCTATGAGAAGTGTGTTGCTTGAGGAAGGAAAACTCGAAGAAAAGTTGATTTATAAACACTTAAAAAAGTTATTTTATTCCTATCCTTCTTCATTAATTTGCTCCGCGTCAAAGCACGTCTTTCCATACTTCTTGTTCTTTTGGTTGGATTGAGAGGATGGATACATAATATATATTGCCTGCAGAAATATACATTGTTCATGTTTGGCAGTTTAGCTCATCTTATCATCAGAACATGAGGATATAGACACACGAATCATTTCTTTTTGTTACAGTTAGCTTTCATCAGAAGAGATGAGAACAATGCAACTTTTTTCTATCATCTTTTCCTCTTAATACGCTTCATTAGACTGCTGTCAGTCTAGACGGGTTGGTTGGGTTTCTTTAGGAGTGGTGATGAGCTCTAATGTTGTGATGTGAAGTGAGGAAGATGACTCCCATATAGATTTGGAAAGTATATATATAAATCAATGAAATCTGCATTATATATACCTCTATTAGCTGCTACCTTCATTAAAAGTTTTCTTTCGTATATTATGTATATCGTTCTAAAGTACCTAAATGAAAAGTAGATTCTGGCATTTGTTTCTCTTGTTCATCACCGTGTAGTACGGCGCACCTATATTTTCCTTCCGTTTTCTTTTCCCATTATTTTCGCCTCGTCATCACGTCATCATCATCATCATCAGCACAGCCACCAGAAAAACCGCATAGATGTATTGTAACTATTGCTGCTAGAAATGGTTGTCATTATTATCACCCTCCTTCTGAGTCGATAGTCAGAAGGTTTTTCTGTGAGAAGCCGTATCATCAAAAAGATCCTTTAAGCTTTTTTCCTTCAGTCGCATAGTCTTGTACTTCTCCATCATTCTATGCTGAACCTCAACAGGGTATAAAGTCAACAAAAAATTGAAGGCGTGAAAAGTGATAGAATAACACATCCCACGCTGCTCTTTCTTTTCTTCTAAGAGGAAAATAGATAGGCTCATTCATCAACTATCGTTATCCCTATTTCACTTTCACTGCTTTTCACCAGTTTTGTTGGAAAAGCTGGGTTGGTGGAGCAAGGTTTGAATAGATAAATAATGTACTCGTAGCGAAGCGGTTTAACAAAAATTCGGAACTTTAAAAAATAAACTACGGACCTTCCAAACGGTGCCCTTTTTGCACACAGCTTGTATGTACCGACGGACAAACAGATGGAACCACTTAATAAGGTCTGCATATAAGGTTTGTAGAGAGGTACAGATTTATTTATGGCATCTTTATCTAGTCAACCCGTCGCATTCAAATTTCACAGACATGACAAAAATGCCTGTTAGCTATTTTCCTGTTCCATATTATGTTACGCAAATTTCTAGATGAATTCCTTTCCTAACCATATATCATGACCGAAAACCAGGATAAATTTGAAGTGCATATATATCTTTATACTAAATAGGAAAGGTATACAATGCATGAGGTGGCTTTAGTAATATGCTCGTATATACCAACTTGATGACTATACCTTGCGGATATTTTATGGATAAATAAAATTTTATGTTTCGTATAATTCACTTTAAACGAGCTCATCACATCAGTCAGTTGTCTAGAATTTCATTTAAAAATGAGCTGCAGTCGAGGATAAGGCACACTGGAAACCACAATAATAATGGTTGCGGGTATGAGATGATGATTGATAATGGAAGTGTCTTTTAAGAGCCACCCATAGAGAACATTTTATAATGGATAATATTTTCAAGAAAGAATACTAAATTGGATGATGAATGGTAAGAAGGAAGAAAGTGGAATGGGATCCTGTATTTTGCCATCATCAAATTATCATACGCGAACTCAAACGTTGTACTCGAAAGTAAAATGTTTAACTAGTTTCATAATATCCTACATATTGCTATTGAAATATGTATATGAGTGTCAGGATAATAAATATGTACAAGGTATTGGCAGTAAGATACACACATGTTCTCAAAATGGGATGAGAATAAGGAGAAGAGGCAAAGCGGATTTGTTTTGTGGGCAAAGAAATTTTGAGAGTGACAGGCTCTGGAAAGAAAAGGAACTGTGGGAAAACTGCATGCTCCACTTGCTACATACAAGTCTGAACACTACATTTTTGCCGATGATAAGCTATAGTCAGCTTATTATATTCTCTCACAGGACTTTTCCAGCTATAGGCAAACGAAACTTTATGAACCATGACGGCTTCTCCATAGATATAGGTGGTAGATAACATACTATATGTACCTATCTATACTCACGTCATCATCAGTGATTCAAAGTTTTATTTTTATCATCATCAACCGTGGAAGTTGAGAGGATAAAAAAGGGTTTGTGATTATGCTCCTGACGTTGATCATCAGAGAGTAAATGAATAAGGCCCAAAGTTTTTAACAACAATCCTTCACTACTTACTAGTATGGTTAGGTACATTTGGTGCAAATTATAACACATTTCGCTTGATTTTCACCAACACTCAGTTTGTGGAGCAAAATCGAAAATCGCTTGTTCCTGAAATAGCTTCAATTTTCTCCAGCAGCCAGCAGGCATTCCATTCCACAGTGTTTTTCGTTCATGAGGATGTCAGATTGCATTTAGCTATTAGCCTTCCCTATTTTCGCGTGCTCAACTTTCACTTTCTTCAAGAGATTGATGAGAAGTGTGCAGCGGGGCTTAGCAAAGAGGAAAACTTGTTTTAAAGGAGAGAAACTGAGGGAAGAAAGCAGCTTTGGAATCGTTCCCAATGCCATTTCCTCTCCTTTCCCTTTTCGTTACTTACCAAAATAGTTGAGTGAACTTGCTCACATTCCAAAAAAGAACCTGAATATTATGAATTTGTGTGTAATAACATGTGTAGGATGTGATGTAAGTATAGATGCTCGAGCTGAAGCTGAACTAGACACTCTTTTTTGAAATGTCTCTTGGATCTTTTCATGTCCTTTTAAGTTCAACATTCAGGATGACTACTATGACTGTAGTAATTCATCAGAAAGAGCCAATTCTCCGAAATTTTGGCAAAAATTTGTGTGTGCGTGAAGTTTCTTTTTCTTTTCATCTGTATCATTTTTTGGAATCTTGTCTGATACCAAATTTACAAGTTGAAAAGGAGGAAATGTAAAGTGCATTTGGCAGAGATACTACGCGATATTGAAGATGAGAGTTGCATTTTTTGTAAAGGCTGTGCTCAAAGGGACCATAAAGTATATTACAGTCATTATCATGTCATTTTCTTCGTCTTACACACACATATACGTACTTTAGTAGGTACATATAATATTGAGGAATAGGATCTTGCTCACACGACATCATCGACACGAGCAAAAAGTCTTTTTGGCTGGTAAAAGCGGGTTGGACTTGGATTGTAGACGACATTATTATTATCTCTAGTTTTGTGTAAGCGTCTCCAGCCATTAAGACTGCTTTTCATTATCTTGATATATTATTTCTTGCCTGCCTTCGACTGTCTAGTTCAGAATAGCGACACGGTGGTCGCGGATTTTGTACAAAAAGATGAAGAAAATAGGAGGAAAAGCTTTTTCACGATGATCATGTTTCAATGAAGGAGATGAGTTAGAAAATGCGTTCTGTAAACAATTCTGAGAAGCGTAATAAGGAACGTGGTGGAGTGTCATTGAGCAAGGCACGTGAAGAAAGCCTTGATCTAGGGATGGAAAGCTATTAATGATTTGTTTGGTACACTTGAGTTGAGTGGACGCAATTTTTTTATTGGTTGGTTTCTAGAATGTAATGAAATGGTATGATGCATGTATATTACGGTAGATGAGATAGCATCTGCTACTGCTGCTGCTGCTATTTTCATTTCCACAACTATGATGATTTACGAGGACAACCTAATTCTCCCATTTTTCTTGATTCTGATATGTGTGTTATGATTATTGCAGAGTTAAATGTTTAGGAAATATATTCCTGCACGGCACACTACTATACATCATTGATTTATTTTCCTTGTCCCACAAAGCCTTTTTTGGGGAATATGAAGGGAAACTGATTTTTATGCTGTCTGCCCGTAAAATAAATGTTTTGTTAAGTAATTCTGATAAATTGTAATCACTGCAGGAGGAATTTGGTCAGAACAAGATAAGAGCAAAATGTTTTCTTTTTATTGGGAAAGTTGTTTTTTTCTCCCTTTTTATTATTGAGTAAGTATGTGTGTGATTCCATCACAATGAAATTCCTTGTTTTCCTCACCCTCAACATATCTCTTTTCTCTTTGTTTATTTATAGGCGGACGGCCAATGGAATGGGATAATGAGCGCATTGATGTCTGGCTCAGCTCACATGAGTTTTGCTCCTTTCTCCGTGACCTCAATTCGTGCAACAGCCGTTGACTTTTCAACACCATTCTTTTTCTCGGGTGTGGGCTTGCTGGGAGTATCAAAACACCGGGACGTGCCTCTTCTTGCCTTTCTTGCCCCATTTTCACCAGGACTTTGGGCTGCGATTGTCGTCACGTACGGTTGCCGCTTGATTTACAAACAGACACTGAATAAGATTACACTATATTTTTTGGGCTTGTCACATTCATTTCATGTTTCATCATGAAAAAGGAGAAGAAAATGTGTTTAGAAAACTTGTAAAAAATCTCCGCGGAATGTAGTTGGTTATATTATGCTCATTCGTTTGCACGATATCGATTTATTTCAATTTCAGTCTTTGATGAGTGGTGCGAATACGGAATGAGTTAAAGTTGAATATACTTATTTTGCAGAATATTTCATCATCATCATCATGAACTTTATGACGAAATTCTTTCCCTTTTTAGGTTAAATCTGACAGCACTCGTGGTAGCATTGTATGAGTGGTTCAGTCCATTTGGGTTGAATCCTTGGGGTCGACAACGTACCAAGAACTTTTCTATTTCATCCGCCCTCTGGGTTGTTTGGGGTCGCCTCTTCTCACATCTTGTAGCTTTTAAGGTTAGTAGTGCGTAGTAGGAGTGATATTATAGATATTATACTCGCAATAATACCTAAGAGAAAAAATCATCATCAGCACAATCCCATCTTTAAAATTGCTCACATTTCCGTTTCCTTGTTTTCATTCTTGGCAAAATGAGAATCATGATGATCTTCATGGGATATCATAGTCATCACGGTAGTGGAAGCCAGAGATGAAAACAGTTGTGAAATGTTTTATAATATGAATTTTCTAAAAAATTGAGTCCGTTCCCGTTCTTGACTCTTATAAGCATATTATTCAACTTCCAGCCACCATTATAAGACTAGAATGTTGATATTTTCTAACGCTTTATTTTGCCCCGTCGAGAGTGAACAATGAAGGAAGTAATAATCAGAGGAGAAAAGCGTAAAACTGCATTCTTTTTTTCATTTTAAAGAACAAAACAGAGAGCGGAACAAAAGCAAAGTTATGTCCCGGAGTAAAGACTAGAAAAAAGCTGAAAAGAACATGTTTCCTCACGCTCCTTCTATTTTGTACATAAAAAATGGTTTTTAAGCTTAAAAATTTGAGCAGTTCTCTTGTGGTCCGTATAACATCATGATCATCATCATCATGAGCTTTTTGTTTTATATATCACTTCACTATTTGTTTTTTTCTTTACCTTTCTGTGTACGTACTTACTTTTTTTGTGTTTTTCTCCCACAGGCTCCAAAATCCTGGCCGAATAAATTTCTAATAAATGTCTGGGGCGGATTTTCCGTGATATTTGTGGCCTCTTACACAGCCAACATTGCTGCATTGTTTGCGGGTGCATTTTTTGAACGAGTGGTTGACGTCAATGATCGCAGTGTAAGTGGCACGTTAACTTGTTGTAAAACGCTTTATTCCCCATCCTTTTTTGTTCTTTGAGGACTCTCTCTCTTTCCGCTTCCTTAAGATGGGGATCAGCAAAGAAAGAAGAAGTGGAAGAGTGGAAATAAGTAGTATACTAGTACTATGGTGCATATTCTTGAGCTTCTAGATAATGTAATGCACAAGTAATATAATATAATGCAATACACACTTTATTTTCTCCAACTTTCACCAACAAAAAGACCATTTTTTGTTTTCTCTAAAGAGCTTTATACTTTATGCGTTTTGTGGAGTGCTTCTGGCACTTGCTTGTGGTTCCTTTAATCTGAAAGGAGAGGCAAAAGACATGCACATTGGTCCTCTTACCTTATATTTTAGAAACATTTTAAACCATTTATTTTGGGTTAATGCCGTATTTGAGTATTTCTTTTAATATATCTACGAATCTCTCTTCTTCGTTGCAGCTGCTGTCACAGAGAGTCGCAGATGTAAAGCATTCCGCAACGGATTTCTATATCAAGCGTGAAATTCCTGTGCTTTGGGAACATATCCAGAGGTTCCCTGTCCACACGTTCCAGGAAGGGGTCGAAATGCTCAAGTAAGTGGAAGAGAAAAATCTTGAATATTACATTTCTATTCATAAAACGAAACACCTTGACTGACGCCAGGCAGTGTCGTCGTCGAAAGAATGGGATTATACCAAAGTGGTACATTTGTTCACCATCTAAAAGCAGTCGAAGATGTATTGAACCCATATTTTTTCAAGATAGAATGAAAGCATCATATAGACTTTAGAAACGGCCGTTTTTCTCTCTTCCTTTAAAAGCGGGTTTTGTAGTTTTTCGTATTTTACATAATGCAATTCCACAACATGTGAAATAGGATAAAGGAAGGAGAGAGACGGAAAAGTATTCCATAGCCTGACGTTAGACATAATATTATTGTTGTTCCATTTTTTATGCATATCCTTCTAAAAGGAACAATGTTGTACAGTGGTCGCGACTGCTGCAGTACATGTGTTGTGGAGTGTTATATACGATGGAGAAGGACGCGAGGTGGAATGGAACAGAGGATACACAAAAGGCCCACGGATGGAATGAGAAGTAGTCCCTGGAATGTAACGCTAACTCTGGTGAACAAGGAATCAGAATGATGTCAAGTTTCATTTTCTTTATTTCCCTTTTCCACTCACTCTCACCATCAGCCATGCTACACATAACGTGAAGTAATGGGCTTGCTTACTTACTTATATGGTATGTCCTTCAGTAGCTTTCTGGAGAATGAAAGTCTTCTTCTAAAATGCTTTTTCGGTGTTGTCGGTTTGGACAAAAGTTGGGATCAACAATTCCATACATAATTCTTTCAAAGTTATGGCTTCCGTTTGTTGTTGCCACTGCTAAAGGCTGTTGCTGAAGAACAAGTTTGAGTTGAAGACTTTTTCTACTTCAAAAATTCTCTGTTGTTGTGCAAGGATATCGTGTGATGTATTCCGTTGTTCCAAACAGGCACGTACTTTATATGCGCTTTGAAAAGTTAGAAGGATGAAATGATAACATAACATTGCTGCAGAAACTTTTTATAAATATGCTATTGATACTTTAGTATCTGAAAGAGGCTAACCCTAAACGCATATACTGTTCTTGTGCCAAATGAGATGATGAAGAGTTATCAAAGCAGAATAAATGGGTACGAAATCAAAATGAAAATTTACGCAGTCTGCCAGCATCCACTCGCATGCCTACATAGCTACAATCGTAGCAAAGTATGCAGGCAACGGAAACGAAAGTGGAAAAAGGTTAGTAGGGAAGGTGAAGACAAATGCTGTGGCGTAGACTACTAGTCTGCAATCTGTAACTGACATTTGGTACCATGCCTGAACCTGAATGCTAATGCTGTATAGCTATATGTACGAACAGAAATTTCGTGATTATGAGGAAATCATCAATCCCGTCCACTACTAATAAATAAGTTAGAATAAAGATGTTCTCTGTTCTACTGACATATATAATATAACGGACTGCTTTTAATAGTTTCAATTTCAAGGTAATCAACTTTTTTATAGTTCTGGAACAGTGTTTTCTAGTCAATTATTATTCATTTAGCGGCACTAGCGTCACTACTCTGTCATTTAATCGCTGCAACCGCCTGTAAATTAAAATTATCCTGGTCAAATCATGCGAACTATGCTTATTATTACAAGGAATCGCGTTTATGATAAAATGCATACCTGAAACTCATTTCTAGGGGTTTAGAACTGCCCTTTTCCGTAATGGCTGTTCTAAATTTGGCAATTGTTTCAGGGCTGCACTGCACAGCTTCTCGTCTCACATACCAGGCCACGGCTTCCGAGCATGGTGGGGTAGTTAAGGATCCTTTGTAGTGGTAAACGTGTCCCTTTTCCTCCAATATGGATTTGAAGGACAGTCCCGAGCCTTCAATTTCTACTTCTTTTCCAACTGTAGAAAGCCCCTCCTTGTTATCGATATAATGCTTTGCTATGTCATCCATAATACACTTTTCTGTAAAACCTGGAACCGCTTGAATTAAGAGACCAATAACCGCCAAGCCAGTGGAATCTCCTAGAGCTGCCACTAGATCTGTACCAAATTCGTGCCGGATATGAACCAAGTGGAGTTCCATTGAGAACGAGCGACCGTTGAAGGCATGTTCCGATCCACAATCGTCCGTAGGTCCCCAATGAAAGTGAAACTCGTACATATTGTACTGGTGCACGTTATTACTAAAATGTGCGTCTTGGGCATTTTTGGGCATCATTGAGAAGGTGTGTCCGTTGTTTTTCATTGAAAATGCAGGAAACGTATATTTGGCTGCATTGGAGAGCTTGATCGGGGCTTCCTCACTTAATTTCAAGTTTGGGTCTAAGTCAATAGGTGTCTGACTTTTGCTAGTTTCCTTTTCACAAATATAACTGTCTGCTTTGGTCCATCCTCCATTTTTTTCTGTACATTCTCCGTTATCACCAACGGGCTGATAGCACCAATCTTCTCCTGCAGCTTTTTGTGTATCTTCAATTAACTCCCATCCTACACCGTGGACGAGATATGGATGGGTTAGCGATAAGGCAACGCAAGTTAACAACACTCGGGACAGCATATTGATTTAATTCTAATAAATATTTGAGCATTTAATTTAAATAACCAAAATTTTACACAAAAAAGTAACAGAATGTTTAGAGACTGAGCATATGCAAGGCGTGTCAGTGTCAGATTACTAGTCCTATCATAAACTGCGAGATCAATGCACGTAATTAGCGGAATAAGCATGAGTAACGTACACCAGTTCCAAGAAATTAAACAATAGTTTGCCACAGGCCATCAAACTCAATACCTACTTTAGCGACGGGGACAAGTTGACAAACCTCATGATTGCTGTAATTTAACAACACAAGCTCGCAAGCTCAAGTTTTTTAGTTTTGAAAATTGTTCCCGTCATTCGATATCTAATTTAAATGAACGTGATATGAATATCGTAATGTGATACATAATGTGAACAAGGTATAAAACTTCGGTATCCAATTATGAAGAATCGAAAGAATCAGAGCTTTATTCATAGTAAGCAATGATAAATAAGGCATCACACGATTTTCAGATAATATAATGTAGCCATCCTTTAAATCTTAGGTGGCCTGCTTGTTGTATTTAATTTCACACAGTTCCACTTTGCGGTCATTGAGTTTTTGAATAGATCTAAAAAAAAATTAACAATACTGTATTAAGTTTAATTCCAGGCATTTTGTCGTTGTGATGAATAATGTTGTTGCAGAATAACTTTTTTTTACATTACCTGTAGTTATTCACAAGGGGTTTGCCAAAAAAATTTGTCACCTTCCTGAAAACTTTCAGATCCGATGACGAAATTTTGCTTGGTTGCTTCCAAACCATGTACATAACTTGCTCGTCACAAGATGGGCTAGTAAGTGATCCATGATATGTATATACTTCATTTCCATTCATAAACTTGCCAATGTCAAATTTAACATGTACTGTTACAACGGATGTGGGATAGTATGCACCGGGAAGATATCTGATAAGCGGTTCAAGGTCCTTATTTTTCTCAAGTGCTGGATCCACCTCAAACAATAAAGCTATGATAGCCAACGCATTCTTTTCTCCTGAGCTCAAAGCTTCTCCGATGGAGTTGAAATCGTTACGATAATGAATCAAATGCATTTCAAAAGCAAAATGCTTGGAGTGAATAGTATGTTCGGATCCTACAGAATCATTTGCCCCCCAGTGTAAATGGATACTATGAAGGCCATAGGAAGCCTTTTGTTCTTTCCATTGGAAGATGGGTTCGTAGTCCAAAAGTTTAATGCCCACCGTCCTCCCATTAGTCTCCAAGCTGAAAAGTGAGGATTCGTAGGATGGCCGAGGGAAATTTTTTATTTGACAGGACGACTTTTCAATTTCTGGGAGGTCGATAGGGGATTGGGCTTTGCCGGTTAAGCACAGCCTGGACCAGGTGGTTTCTCCACACTTGGAATCTTGGTAGCACCAGGTAGTCGGAGGGCCCATGGCGGATCCAAATACACTTTCCTCTTGTCCATGCAGGCAGCCAAACTGTAGAAAAATCAAAGTCAGCGTGATCAGACCGAACTCCATTTTGGATATAAAATACTTCATTTTTGAAAATCAGCTAGTCGTTTTTTGCTTCAGAAACTTGACAGATTCTTCAATAGAAGCTGAGTTATAGAAGCTATATTATGAAAGCTACACTACTCTACTCTACAGCAAGTACATTGCACACCAATATCCTTGCTGCGAATACCACAAACAATATTGTATATGAAGGTCAAATAAAGAGAGATCAATAGAAATTTTTAATACCAATTACAATACCATTTTTTTAAATAGATTGAGCACAATGGTTTGTATGTTTCATGAATTCATATCAAAGTGAATTACATCCATCTCAAATGGGATTTAGGTGCCTGGCGATTCAAGGTTCTTCGAAAAGTATATCTGAAATGCCAATGATTTGCTTAACATGATTTTCCTTTTTGTAGCAATGGAACCCTTGACCTCTTGATTGGTGATGGTCCTTTGCTGGACTACTACGTGGAACAGACCCTACCTGTAACCTGATTGATGTTAGTGATCACGACAAAATCGGAGATGACAGCTATGCTGTAGCCATGACCAGGGGTTTTCCTTTGAAAGTAAGTGTTTTGCATGCTAAAACTGCTCCTTTCTTCCAACGCATGTATTATCATGCAGCGCATGACTCATCATTTCATATATATACGTAATGTGGAGCATTGAAACGCACCAACGATCATAGTAAACACACATGTCACCCAAAACAAAGTTGTACTCTTTCAGTAATCACGTAATGGACGTGTTCTTTTCCAGTCGACCAGCCTGGCATGTCAAATTCAGGCTTTTGGTGCAACTACAATTACAAATCAATTGCACTTGACACACAGCTTACTAGAAACAAGTGGTGAAGCAAAAGTTGTATGTGACAGAATGTCTAATCCAATTTACAGACTTTCGTCACCACAAACACTTACTGAGTCCCATGCTCAACAAAACTACAGCTAAATTACAATGCTAGAACGTCCTCCTAAATTACCACGTTTGTTTTCATGTACATTCGTTAGCGAAGCGAAAGAACTTTTGATTTTGGGATGTTTATACGGCTGGTTATTTCGTGTTCGTTTAAATTGATATCAACCATGAAGAGCTATCCTTTCAACAAGGAGGAGTTATATATGGACTTTGGTTGATTTCAACTCGTTTCCTTTAGAAAAACAATATATTTTCGCCCATTGATTCCCCCAAATTTGTACAAGGGAGTGGAGACAGACTGTCTCGTTTTTTTATGTTTTTTTTTCTCATCCTGTTCTGCTCATCAGACAAAGTTCGAGAAAGGTTCCGGGTTTGGAAGAACCTGCATAGAAAAACGTACAAACGTGATGGGAATGACCAACGAACGACAGAAAAAACGAGCATTGGAGCGTTTAAAAGCTTTTACCATGTGCGTTTACTTTTATAAGACAAAAACTAAGCAAGCCCATGAAAGAAAAGGAAGGAGCATCAGTCTTGTAAAAGTGAATGTGTGTAAGAAGAGGGTCGTATTTATCAGTGAGGCTTGCTTTCTAAAGAAAGGAAAGAAAACGCACATTCTCCATCCGTTTCCTAGCCCTGGCTTCTATTGTAAAAAGAGGGAAGACATGGGACGGAACAGGACTAAAGAAGAGCAACGAAACGTATAAAAAGAGCATACATCACTCTCGGCAAAGAAAGGGCACAAAAAACCATCATGGATTTCAGGATGACCTGCCGGCTACACCATAATATACCACACTGTGGCCTTGGCATAAGATATATCTGCGTAGGTATATTTCATTTCTAAGGACAGACCACAAGGGCGCTTTCTTTTTCTCCGCACAAAGGATAAAATTCAGTTTTTACGAATTTACGGTTAAATCAGACCCAAAAGAATCCAGTATAGTAGACGGATGTCTAATATTTATGCACATACATATGCATAAACTAATATATAAGGCGGAGGATGAAGGAATGACTTTAAAAGAATCCAAAACCTTTGTAGTCATTTTGAGGTTTCTTTTCTTAAAAACGAATCCTTTTTGTTGAGCATTTCCTCAGGAATTTTAATGTACTCTCAATACTTGTACACATGAAAGAAAGACAAAAATTCTTTGTTGTGTTTGATGCACAGCTTACATAAGTAATGGTGTTTTTGTGTGTGCCCACCAAACCTAACGTTTATCCGCTTTCTGTATACATCATCATCATCGTTGTTGTGTTCCCTAAAGAATACTTTTTTTCTTTTCTGTCTTTTCATTTTTTGTTATTCGCCAACCGTCCGAAATGATATTCCTTTTCAAGTTTTCTCTCCCATTCCTTCCAGCAGTTATATTTTTTGTTGGAGAGAAATTATGGAGGAGAAGATGATATTTCATGAGGCAGAGCCAGATGTCTAATGCCAAGATATGGTTTGTTCCCCCCATTAAATCAAATTATTCAGCAGTTTGTACTGAACAGACATGAGAAGGAGTGTACTTACACTTTTTATAGTGAAGTCAGATGAGCAAAAACAACTTACTAGATTGGATGGGTGCTAGGCTAGCACTATATATATATATATGCTTTTATTATTTCATTGCAATAAAATTTACATGAGGGAGAGGCACATGTCATGCGGTTGAATGGTTGGAAAGAGAGAGATGTGATACATGTGATGGCACCAGTTTAAACATGCATAAATTTTTCTTGTTTAATTTTGCAGGATAGTATATCAAGTCTATTAGCAAAATACATGGGGAATGGCTACGTGGATTATCTCCAGGGAAAGTGGTACGGTCAAATGCCTTGTTTTCTCAAGTCACAGCAGCTTGGTGCTCGGGTAAGTCGTGCAAATTCTGAATAATTTAGGACACACATGTTTAAGCATATTTTCATGAAGTTAAGTGTTGCTTTGCTCCCCGTTTGGGAATTAGGGGAGTGGTTTATTTTGAGCATTTCACATCTTGTCTTGTGTAAAGAATATTTCATAGTTTATGCGCATACCATAATATTATTCAAAATTGGTTGGAGTATCCACTTGAGTTGAACCAACTGAAGGTGGTTTGGGTTGGGTTTTGCATATGAAATGAAGGATGAAAATAACGATTGACCTGGATGGTTGAGCAAGTAGCTTCAAAAGTAAATGTTAATCTGTTTTGTGTGGTGAACGGTGAAGGGAATATTATGTATTTGCTGGGTGGATTTTTAAAAGATGAATATGTTCAGCAATATGTATAGATTATGCAAACCCTTTCTTTGTTCGTTGTTCATGGAAAAATCAAGATGGGAATAGAATGTGAAAGTAGGATAATTCACTTTAAACGTAGACATGAAGGTTCTTGAACTGGGTAATTCATGGAGCAGCATCCAACCAGACGACATGAAATGAAAAGTAAAATTAAAGGAGCAACATCTCCCCCACCCTCCAGTTTATCTTTCTGTCTGTTGTTAATTCTTGACAAGGAGGGGGAAGCAGCGACGGGTCAGGTCAAGCATGGAAGAGTGACAAGTTTATTCTCCTACATGAATGAAAGCACTTGAAAAGACAACGTTATTACCAGCTTATGTGCATTTTCCCACGTGAATTTATGTCATATTCTGGAGGAGAATCACAAAAACACATAAATTTTGTTGTTGTCTACCAAAAAATTTAGTATAATGAAAATAAAATTGAGACAAATACAAACTGAAGGGGAACCCCACATTTTATTTGTTGGGTTTATGGGAAAACGGTAGTTATTCCTTAAAAATACTACTACATGCAAAGTTGTCTGAAAACCTGAAAAGCTTTCTCCTGACACTTCTCAGAGAAAGAGAAAAATCCCTGTGGATAAAGATGAAGATGGGGATGTACCGGGTGTGAAAAAATCTTGAAAATCCCAAGAATTGTTATTGTAACTTGGAGGAATGAATAAAAAGACAGAAGAGAGCGAGAGAAAGAGAGAGTGTGTGAGTATATATAGCAGCAGGTAAATTCGTCTTTCATTTCTGGTAGGTATGAATAAAGTGTCACAATATGTCGGGTTGTGTTGAAAATACACTATATAGGTTCGTAAATTCTACAATAATTATACAACGTGAGCTTTATACCAATTTAACAACTTTATTTAACAATTTTGATTTGCTCCATCAAAATATCAAGTACTTTTACAATGGATTTTGACTACAACTATTCAAGACTAACAATTTGACTGACTTCTGACAACTATTCTCAACTCTGACTAAAAACACTTTTCTCAGCTGACTTGACCTCTACGACCTTTTCATCACCCAAACGCAGACTTCTCGATAGCAAAACCAAACAATTACATCTCAATAGCAACGATAAGCCTACAACAACATGTTTCTCAAATCACCCCTATCGGGTCTCTATCAACTACTAGATTATTACTAATTGACGATTTACTCAAAAACTGAAGCCTGAACTGTTCTAATATCTTCAGATATATAACTAGAGACTCTAACAATCATAATGAGACCACTCATATAAAATGCCTTTAAAATCTAGGGGTTCAAAATACAAGATCTCCCATTTCCAACAGGTTGGATGCAGAATAATAATGTTTTAAGTGACACGGGATCATGTAGAGGAGGAGAAACGGTTACAAAATATTAAACGTGCTCACAGGTAAAAATTGTTGGAAACTTTACACTTTCTCACATAAAATCCAAGTTTATACTTGCAACAAAAGAGAATAGATGAAACACGATGTGTTGAAAATAAAGATGGATTTGAAAGGATGTGTCACCAAATGAATCTTCGTATCATGTGTCACGTTATCGCTACTACAGGATAATAGAAGGGTGGGAGTTTCGTGACACTTTCCCCCTTCTCCACCAATATGAGAAATTGAAATGAAGGAAAAACAATGAGAATTGGCGTGTACATATTCATTTGCAGCTTACCCAAGATCATTTTGTAATCATGGGATATTTTCATTTCACAAGTTACGGAACCGCATTGAGTACAAAGTCAAAATGAAAAAATAGTACTTTCCCTTATATTTTAAGCCGTATAGAATTGAAACTAAAACATGACTGGTAGGAAGTAGAAACTAAAGTTCTAAAAAAGTATCAAATACTTTTAACATTCATCATGTTGTAATATATGTACATAAATAATACAGACGAATGAATGATATACATAAATACATGGAGTAATAGATCACTTTTACCTACAGCCTCGTCGTGACACTCGGTTCGTTTGTTTTTGTATGTATCTCGGCTCATTTCCTGAAGACAAAAGAAAGAAGAAAAACAAGCAATACAAAGCCACAAAATAAAACGAGCCCATTCTCTCCTTTTTCTTGGTAACTTTGAAGAAGAAGAAAGGAGTAAACTTTTCCTTTTTATATCGTTTATTATCCTCATTCATATTTTCCACTTACATGTTTTTTTCGTCTTCTGGTAACCCATATCGTCTCATAATAATCACTGAGGTTTTTTCACATCTTTTTTACGCTTTATGTTTGTATAACTATAAACAGACAAAATTATATAGGGTATGTGGTGATGTGGCAAGGCTGAACTACATTTTTGTTCTGGGAATTCATCGACAAAGAAGAAAGTGAGCGCTTCTTTTTTTTGCTTTTTATTTATTTTTTCT
This sequence comes from Orchesella cincta, assembly GCA_001718145.1. Lineage (NCBI taxonomy): Eukaryota > Metazoa > Arthropoda > Collembola > Entomobryomorpha > Orchesellidae > Orchesella > Orchesella cincta. The sequence continues at coordinate 6,129 of LJIJ01000736.1, read as the reverse complement.
TACTTTGGTTCCCTCGTCCTCATCTTCTTTTCACCCGAAGAAAAAGATAGACACATGGATAAACAGTGGATAGAAAATACGGAGAAAACTTTGTGTTTTAGTTTATTTCTTCACGGAATGAGAAATGATAGTACAGGATGTAGTCATAAAAAGCAAAGTGGAAATTATATTATCCCACGAGAATTTTATTGTCTTTCTCATCGTTCACTTTTTTCTTGTACTTACTACAGAACAACCAACATTCTCTGCTGTCTGTTATGTTGCAGACAGCAGAAAAGCTTTCAAATGAAAATGGGCCGTTGTATCTTCTTTTTTGCATGTATTTTTTCATTTATATTTTTTCTCTTCATTTCCCAACACCCAGTCAGATGAGTCAGTTGTGAGATTTTAAGTGAAGCAGCCAGAGGGAAGATGGAATGAGACGGGGAAGGGAGTTTGTATTGCATGCATAAATTCATTTTGTTATAATTTAATTGGAAATCAGAATGTGTGCACACAGCGAAATAATATGCTGGGTTGTCTAGAAATAACACGCACCTAACTAATGCATACGTCAGCATATAAAATAGACGTCAACAAGAAATCATAATCAGGATGATGACAATGATAATATGATGATGATGATATGACCTACATGTTTCATGATTTTCTAGGCTCTCGGTGTTTGATGCTGTCGTTGGCATGCTTATCATGCTTGGAATAGCAATCCTCCTCGGGATTGTGATTCTGCTGGAGAGCACATTGTCTACAGACGATTTCTACCTTACTGTCGGAGTCAGCCTAAAGGGACATTGTGGAGGTCTCCAAATCTCATGTTCTTCTCTCAGGTAAGGATAGACAAAAAAAAGTTGGTTAATTTTAGCAGCAGTAGCAGCATTCCAGATAACTGGGTAAAAGTCAAGTCAAAATGAAAGTAAGGACGTGGGATGGGACTAAAAGTGAAAGAAAGATCAGAGCGAGGACTCCTGATTTCATCTTATTAAATTGAGCTCCCTCAGGAGGAATTTGTATTATCAACATCATCATCATCATTATTATTGAATCCAAGTGGTTTTTCATTTCTTTCTTATCGCTACACCACGAGTTCTTTAACTGGGTGATGTGATACGTGCATTAGCGGTGTTTACTCTGTGCTACCTTTCTAAAGTGTATGGTACACATGTTGGGGCGACATGTAGCTATCCCTAACTCTCGTTATGGAGGTTGGCCAGCCAGGTCATCTACAAATCTCATCAAAGACCCAACTTTTCTTCAGAATGGTTCGATCTTTTGTGAATCCCTTTACAACTTTTTCTCAGCAGACATGTCCTTTACCTATAATGTGTATACCAATATAAGGTAGTCTATAATATAATGCATCCATATATGTCTACATGAACGAGTGAAACGAGCGGGTAAAATACTGCTCCGAGTCAAAGTACGTGATTTTGTGGAATAATATGCATATAAGAAATACAAGAGAAAGTTAGCAATGAGAAGAGACACAGAGAGCTCTCGTTCATTCATATCAAGTCTTTTTAGCACACTAGTTTACCTTCTTATCTGCGTATTTCCACTTGTACGGTTTACAAAAAACCGACAGGAATATACGGTAAGTGGTTATCAGAAAACATGATCGTGAAGTTACGTGCCTGAGTATAGACAGGAGGCGGCAGGGAAATGCACCAGGTAGTAAGTCCAAAGACCTAAGTGAAAAGACACAAAACCAAATACTGCGACTCCATATCTTTTGTCGTGTGTTGTGGTTGCATGTTTTTTTTTGTGGTGGGTGAAAGTCTCCTGTCTGCTTTTTCTTGCGTCCAATTGAACATAACAAACTAACGTGTGCTAAGAAAGAAGAATATATGGAGATGGGTTTCACTTCTCTCAGACAGTTCGTGGAGCTTCAATTGGTTCACTCAACTTGAGTAAGAATCGATTTTCTCCTGAAGAAAAGCCGAAGAAGATACTTTTACTAAACTTAACTATCCCATTTACTGAGGTTTCCCCTTTTGCTTCCACTTTGCGACCTCTTGTTGGTTGGCCACTGGGATGAGGAGAAAAAAAGTTTCTTCACAGCTTTAGTTTGGAACTTGCAGTGTGTGTAGCAAAAGAAGAGTTGCATTAAAGTGGAAATGGATTCTGACTAGCTTGATGTATTAAGAAAAGGAGGAATAGGACTTTTGTCATAGTTGGAAAATGTGTGTATGAAAGACACTCCGACTCGCTGAATGTCACCCTGTGACTAAGAGGTTGGGTTAAGGAGAGAAAGAGCAACATTGCTCATTTCCGTTTTTTGCCTCAGACGTCTCGTGTGTCTCCTCACACAACTTTCACTTTTCTCTCTCAACTTATTTACTTTCTCGCTGAGAGACTACTCTCCTTTATTGGAGTGACGGAGGAAAATGGACGAAAGGAATCCCTCCCTCCATGTTATTTTGCAAATGAAGAGAAAAGACGTGTAAGAAAATGGTGAGCCGCCACCACCATCACCAAACCACATCACCGTTGGGTTGCTTCCTCTTTATCTATTTTCTTAGGGTGCGATACTATAATATATTGTAAAATGATGTCTTCATTTTGCTCACTCCGGCCTAATCCCAATTCTCCACGGTCTGGGGAATACACAAGTTAAGTTTCAAGGAAACTAAATGCATATTAGAGTAGGAAAGCAACATAACATGATCAACTTAAAGTTGTACTCTGCATCCAATCTCCTCGTTCTCCCAGAAACCGTACGTTTCTCCTCCCAGTTTTGCACTTTTTACGTGCAAACGTGCAATCTTCGATCGAATACGCTACAAAAGTTAGTGGGATAAAGTGGCTCATGTTCAGTTCTGCATATACTGCACACAATGCTCTCTCTCAGCTTCTCAAGGAGAGAGAAGAGGACTCTTGGGAGAGTATGTAGAGTGGAGAAGCTGTTATATCGCCTGTTTCGAATTCATTACTTGACTTGGCTCAAGGGATATGATGGACGAGAAGATGGAGGGAGAAGAAAAGACCAAGATGTACCGTGATATCATGACATCCTCATCTGTTCAGGTTCAGGGGAGAAGAAAACTTGAAGACAACTTTGATTTATTGCTCCAGCTAGTGAGACACGGAACTAAAAATTGGTTTAGGAGTAATCCGAGATTGCATGCTATTTTCGGGGCAAAAGGTTCTTTGGTAAGAATTCTGGATGTAAAATTGGTTTATTGTTTGCATTTTCACAAAGTTTTAGCCTAAAAAATATAATAACAAAGGCAAATAACAAGTTGAGGATGTATTAATCAGCCAATTTTACAACAACTGCATGCATCATCACTACTACCAAGAACCTTTTGCCCGCGAAAATAGCATGCAATCCTCGGAATTGTAACTCCTAAACCAATTTTTAGTCCGTGTCTCACTAGCTGGTGCAAATAAATCAAAGTTGTCTTAGTTTTCTTCTCCCTGAACGCTGACAGATGAGGATGTCATGATATCACGGTCACATCTTGGTCTTTTCTTCTCCGCTCCGTCTTCTCGTCCATCATATCCCTTGAGCGCAAGTCAAGTAATGAATTCGAAAGCAGGCGATATAACAGCTTCTGCCACTCTACATACTCTCCAAGAGTCCTCTTCTCTCTCCTTGAGAAGCTGAGAGAGAGCATTGTGTGGCAGTATATGCAGAACTGAACATGAGCCACTTTATCCCACTAACTTTTGTAGCGTATTTCGATCGAAGATTGCACGTTTGCACGTAAAAGTGCAAATGGGAGGAGAAACGTACGGTTTCTGGGAGACGAGAGATTTGGATGCAAAGTACAACTTTAAGTTGATCATGTTTATGTTGCTTTCCTACTCTAATATGCATTTTTAGTTTCCTTGAAACTTAACTTGTGTATTCCCGAGACCGTGGAGAATTGGATTTAGGCCCGGAGTGAGCAAAATGAATGACATCATTTTACAATATATTATAGTATCAGCACCCTAAGAAAATAGATAAAGAGGAAGGCAACCCAACGGTGATGTGGTGTTGGTGATGGTGGTGGCGCTTCACCATTTCTACGACGGTCTTTTCTCTTCATTGTGGCAAAATAACATCGGAGGGAGGACTTCCTTGTCGTCCATTTTCCTCCGTCACCGCAATAAAGGAGAGAGTCTCTCTAGCGAGAAAGTAAATAAGTTGAGAGAGAAAGTGAAAGTTGTGTTAGGAACACACGGACTCTGAGGCAAAGAACGGAAATGAGCAATGTGTGCTCTTTCTCTTCCGCTATACCAACCTCACGTTAGTCCACAGGTGACATTCAGCGAGTCGGAGTGTCTTTATACACACATTTCCAACTATGACAAAAGTCCTATTCCTCCTTTTCTTAATACATCAAGTAGTCAGAATCCATTTCCACTTTAATGCAATCTTCTTTTGCTACACACACTGCAAGTTCCAAACTAAAGCTGTGAAGAAACTTTTTTTTCCTCCTCATCCCAGTGGCCAACCAACAAGAGGGTCGCAAAGTGGAAGCAAAAGGGGAAACCTCAGTAAATGGGATAGTTAAGTTTAGTAAAAGTTAACTTCTTCAGCTTTCTCGTCAGAGACGGGAAATCGATTCTTACTCAAGTTTGAGTGAACCAATTGAAGCTCCCACGAACTGTCTGAGAGAATGAAAACCCATCTCCATATATTCTTCTTTCTTAGCACACGTTAGTTGTTATGTCAATTGGACGCAACGAAAAGCAGACAGGAGACTTTCACCCCCACAACAAAAAAACATGCAACCACAACACACGACAAAAGATATGGAGTCGCAGTATTTGGTTTTTCTGTGGGTCTTTTACTTAGGTCTTCTGGACTTACCTACCTGGGTGCATTCCAGCCGCCTCGCTGTCTAAACGTCTACTCAGGCACGTAACTCTCACGATCATGTTTTCTGAAAACCACTTACCGTTTAATTCCTTCGTTTTTTTGTAAACGTACAAGTGAATACGGCAGATAAGAAGAGGTAACCCTAGTGGCTAAAAAGAGCTTGATATGACCATGAACGAGAGCTGCTCCGTGTCTCTTCTCATTCGCTAACTTTTTCTTGTATTCTTACATGCATATTATTCCACAAAATCACGTAAGAAAATAAAGGGGAGTACTTTTGACTCGGAGCTGTGTTTTTTACCCCATCGTTTCACTCGTTCATGTAGACATAATATATGGATCATTTATATGGACTACTTTACTGACTGCCTTATATTGGTATAAACATTATAGGTAAAGGTACATGTCTGCTGAGAAAAAAGTTGTAAAGGGATTCACAAAAGATCGAACCATTCTGAAGAAAAGTTGGGTCTTTGATGAAGATTTGTACGATGACCTGGCTGGCCACCTCCATACGAGAGTTAGGGATAGCTACATGATCGCCCCAACATGTGTACCATACACTTTAGAAAGGTAGCACAGAGTAAACACCGCTAATGCACGTCTCACATCACCCAGTTAAAGAATTGTGGTGTTGCGATAAGAAAGAAATGCAAAAACCACTTGGATTCAATAATAATGATGATGATGATGATGTTGATAATACAAATTCCTCCTGAGGGAGCTCAATTTAATAAGATGAAATCAGGAGTCCTCGCTCTGATCTTTTCTTTCACTTTTAGTCCCATCCCACGTCCTTACTTTCATTTTGACTTGACTTTTACCCAGTTATCTGGAATGCTGCTACTGCTGCTAAAATTAACCAACTTTTTTTTGTCTATCCTTACCTGAGAGAAGAACATGAGATTTGGAGACCTCCACAATGTCCCTTTAGGCTGACTCCGACAGTAAGGTAGAAATCGTCTGTAGACAATGTGCTCTCCCAGCAGAATCACAATCCCGAGGAGGATTGCTATTCCAAGCATGATAAGCATGCCAACGACAGCATCAACACCGAGAGCCTAGAAAATCATGAAACATGTAGGTCATATCATCATCATATCATATTATCATTGTCATCATCCTGATTATAATTTCTTGTTGACGTCTATTTTATATGCTGACGTATGCATTAGTTAGGTGGCGTGTTATTTCTAGACAACCCAGCATATGATTTCGCTGTGTGCACACATTCTGATTTCCCAATTAAATTATACAAAATGAATTTATGCAATGCAATACCAAACTCCCTTTCCCGTCTCATTCCATCTCCCTCTGGC
>LJIJ01000735.1:0-78408 GCA_001718145.1 Orchesella cincta | reverse complement strand
TAGTCACAGAAAAGGTTAACTTGACAGTAATAATAATGCTGAATAAGATATTGAGTTAGACCAAGTCGATTAAAATTTCATTTGTTAAGCATCACTTGTTTATTTTTTAAGTTAAGAAATAAGGTCAACCACGTTGTACCCTGCCCCATCAAATAAATTCTAAATATAATAACTGACTATTGACGAGACTACGTCCGCCACAGGGGCATTATCATCATTGTTTACTGTTTCAAATTGAAATAAAACGCTTTTTCCTGTTAAAACTACTAAACCTTAACCTTTTAGGATAATAAATTTAATTGACTTACCTTACCTCCCTTCGGATAACGACCCTAATTTTCGAAATTTCTTCCTCGGACGGACAGCCAGCCTGGTGAATAATTACCCTTGCCAAAAGAAGAAGACTGAGGATTCACGCACGAGCGGACGGACACCAGCAACGAGCAGAAAGAAGTGTGGCGATTTTTTGTTTTTAGCGCTTCTTTGAAGTGTGGATAGTTACCCCAGCTATCTGAGGATGAGCTTCAGAAGATAAGTTAAGGTCATCAAACCCGTTGATGGACCCGGAATGGGCTACGAAGGTACCGAAACATAATCAAGTTTTGATGTTCATCAATTCATCCTAGAAAAAAAAAACTTCTTTGCTCACACATATATAGACACGGATCAGTCATTATGTTAGAGTAGTATACATAGTAGCAGCATTTCTGTTGATGTAAGTATAGAGCACTTCCACATACAAAGCATAAACATAACCAATTGCAAAATTAGTTATCATGTTCATGATGGATTTTATAGCACTTTGCATGATATGAGCATTTATTTCACGGTCTACTTCCTTTTTATACAACTGATACTTTTTTGATATTGAACTCCAATATACGTAACTCACGTCATTACAGGACCGCTCATCACTATCACTCATCATATACCACGGTCACGCACATGTATAAATCAAGAATCCACTCACGCTGTATTTCCTTTTTTTATTGGGTCGATAATTGGCAGACAAGAATCCTTGTGTACTTATGTACATGCATAATATCCATACAGGAACATCCCTTCAGAGTTAATGGTTCAATTGAAAACAAACAAATGTTCATTGGTTTTCTTTACAGATTCTATATTTAATACTCGTATATTTGGAAGATCATATATGTAAGTGCATGCTGTACTATGTCAGTCAGTTATTATTATTATCCCTAAATAGGATTAGATCGGATAACGTTGAAACTTCGACAGTACGACTCGCACTGTACGAGTAATTCTCTTGGGGCATACAGCACTAAGATTCGACTTATTTCGATCGTATGAACGTGCGGTTAAGATACGAGTTCATTTAAATAGTTCACTACGCTGCTTCCGTCTGTTGTACATATTTGAAGAAAGTCAAAGCACATGTTTTGTCTTCATTTCAAAAGCTCTACTATACCCAAGGCTATATTAAACACAAGATGACACGTCGTGACAATTTCGATAACGAATTGGATATTCCAGGCAGACATTTATAAAACTGATTTGACATTTTATATCATGTCGTCACTGAACATTTAAGTATTCTATGGTTCTTACACTCATATTTAGCGAAATCGATTGATATGCATTCAGAAACAATTTCCTCTATTACCTGAGCGCGTGACAAATATTGAGAAAAAAGCTGCTACCTAAGAGAAAAACAACATAGTAATATGCAGAACTATTTGTTCCAATTTTTAATCTGGTTTAAGTTTTGTTTTCTTGTTGGCTACTTGTGTCAAAAAAAATCTCCTTATTTGTACCGCATCAAATCACAACACTGCAATTTGTGATGCTAAGAAATATGAATCTTGCAAGTAAAGTCATGATGAGAGTAACTACTTCCACCTCCCTCTGCCTGTATGTCCTACATTTTAAAAATTTACTGTTTAAGCGACTACGCCTACACTAAAAAAACTGCTTTGAAGTTAGTTTAAATCTCTGGTTAGTATGAACTTTATAAGTTAACAAAAGTAAACACGTTTGTTCTATATATGAAAACCTTAAAACGTCAATTGCAGCAACATGTACTTATGTTTTCCTATAATTTGAGTCTAGTATCAAACATGCAATTCCACCTCACTATGAGTGCTTTGCTTGGTTTGCCTTTGTGTATGAGATCATGACCAACCGGCGGACCAACCTTGGAGTTGTTTCATGATGACAAACAAAATCAAGTCCGTCGAGATCATCATTATTATTGTTACCCACACACCAACTGGCTTTTATTGCGCATTCCATAAGTTTTGAAAGCTGACCAAAAGCATATTCCCAAATTATTGTAATGTTCATCATGACTATCATGAGTGAAGATTAATAGTGGAATATAATTTTTCTAGTTTTTGTTCATATTCCTGAAAACCTTGTCTAAACGCCTATCTCTAACTCGTACTACTACGAAGGACGGAAAGAGACCATTATTTGCATTTATAAGTATGTAGGTATTCTCGTATTCTTTAGTTTAGTAAGTGTTGTTCCAGCAAACGAAAATCAATTCATTATGATTTAAATATGTGAGCTTGCTTTGACTTTGTATTTGCTTTGCTGCTCGTGCTCAGGAGAGAATGCAAGGTTAAAAATGAAAACTTGAGAACGCAAAAAACGATGATGTCATCAACAAGCCATTCTTGATTGTTTCAAAAACTTTCCATATAAGTAGGTATAATATATTCCATGATTTCAATCTACCAGATGATTGTATATTGTGTAATTTACAAATGCTTGTAGCTATATTCATTTTTATAATTCACATGCTCATCATCACCTAAGTGTAGAGTTGCAATCAAGGGCTTCGTCGGCTGCGGAGCTGACTGAGCCAAAAAATATGCTTGCGATTTGCCATCCATATATATGATCTCATCTCAGCAATCCATTTGTAGCATGACTTAGCGTAATAAGAATTTACCTTGTGAGGCCGGATACACTTCTTACTTGCATATTGCATTCGTAACATACAATGTCAACAATATTAAACAACTGGACATTGTAGTAACTTGTCATTTATTATTAATGTTGGTATGACTCATCTATCTAAGCTAAACTGAACCGATTAAGTCATTTTTAACTCCATCTCATACTGTTGAATAGACTTTTCACCAATTTATCATAATGCCCCAAAGACAACCCTGATTGTGATTAGATTATTATTTTCCCTTCAATTAAAAATGCTGGATTCATTCACTTTCGGATTTATTGTGTAGAGTATGTAGTTATGTACTCCAGATTTAGTCCTTGAAAATTATATGAATGAGAAAATGTACCTATCTGTGTGTGAGAGAGAGAATTTTCGTCACGATAGCTCGAACGAAGTCCGAAAAGTTAAAGCATAATTTTGCATTATTAATTTGGGGTGGCTCATCACACGCTGGGTACCCTTGTTACAAGTTTGATGTAACATTGATGAACATAACTGAATAGACAGTACTGGAAATATGACACGTGGTATATAGACACAAAAGCAATTCAAGTAAGTAAATTCAATATCAACAAGACCTAATAATTTATTCATTTCTCTCTTTTTATTTTATGTAATGGTTTCTGCCTATACTTGTCAAATTAGTATATATTGGTTGTCAGTTAAGGTTAAACTTACCAGATGTACAGCTTTTTTAAATAGGAGAAAAGAAAGTTGTTCCTTGTGAACCAAACTCTAATATGAAAAATGAAAATCCATTGAAATCTGGTTTTATCTTTTACATATGGAAATGAGGGGTGTATTGAAGAAACTGACTATTTATGTAGTTTTTTTTTTTATTTACTATGATGACACCAATGATGTTAAATAGTTTATTTAACTGTTTGACATCCTTGGATGACACTTACAGTAGGTGCTCAAATTGATTAAAGTATTACTTCAAAATATTGTTGGTCACGAATCCGCATGATAATTTCGTGTTGACAATAATTCAAGCGAATCATTTAAAAAACTAGAGCACATGCAAATTAGAACTTATAAATTATCTGCATGAAATGCTGCAAATTAGATTTATGATTTCATGCGTCATTGGAACAATGACAGTTCAACTACCTTTTTTCACGGCAATTTCATTGAATTTTATCAAGAGAATTTCAATGATACTTTAAATTCTAAATTTCATCGCTTGATGAACAAAACAAAAGCAAATCACGTCCAGTTAATATTTACATATGCTTTCATATACTACTTACATTAACCGCATAATATATTATTTTTGTAGAACACAAAAACCTATTATGGAGAATGACGCTTTTGCATACAATGGATCGTATTAATGCATACACTTGACTAAAGTCACTTGAGTTGAGAAAATGGGAAGAGAACTTGTGTGATGATAGATAGAACTCTCAGTAACTGTGACAAACGGTGTATAGGTGCACTTCAATTCAACAGATATGAGTTGTTGTCGGTGTTTAGTTCATTGTTATATGTATTTCGCGAAAATTTCTCCAGGTTCTTGTAGTATATAAAAAGTATGACTAATGATATGCATGCATACGGTATTAAAATAGCCATATTCACCGACTACCAACCAAATGCGCCTATTTATACGGGATGGATGGTCCAATTTCTTTCATGACAGAAAATTGCACATTACGTAAATTCAAATATTATTGGCTTTCCTAAAGGGTCCTACAGATATATAAACATTAATTTATTCATGAGAACCACGATAATTCCTCTACAGTGACATGTTCAGGAAGTGTGCGTGTGTTGGGCAGGTGTACCCAGTCAGTCATGGGTTTATGTTTTGTGAAAGGCTGACAAATTGAATAGTAATGCTATTCTCTACAGATACTAATTTTCCCCTATGCTGTCAATTACTGATTTACTTGATTTTGTGCAAAAAACTACCACTGTCATCTATATGCAAATACAATTCGGTTCGCCATGCCATGAATCATGATGCAGGTGGGCTTGGGCTAGCTAAACAATAGTTTGCATTGCACGAGAACATTGCAATACGAATATTTGGAACATGGAAAAACATAAATAAGCGTATTTTATATTTATGGATTGGGCAACGCAGAAAGCAAACATGAATAATTTGATTATAAACCGTATGCTTATCAAGCCCTACTTTTTTTCAGAGTCCAGAACTGTCAATATCAACAGAATCAGAGACTATCGGATTAAAAAGTGTCTCTTACAAGAAAACAAGAATGACTCAACGTCTTGTGATGTGATTCAGTTATTTTAAATAGCTTAGTAAAAGAGGTATTTCAAGGTGTGCTGGGATTACTTTCATTGCACCATTCCCATAGATTTCACAACCAGATTCATAAGTAAGGTTGACTTACTGTGTGATGTAAGGACAACTCAAAACTCAAAGATTGAGCGTTGTTCACATGATTTACTTGCTTTATTCTTGTGTTTTATGGATCAAATCAATGTACCGTTACAAAATATAATATGGTCTGCAATGCTGTACGCGCCTACGACTTGGACACTTTATAAGATTTGGTCACCATTTCTTAAGCATACCGTAATATTAACTTAAAGTAAACCTTTCATGTTATCCCACAGTTGAAAATTTAAATTTCTTCTGTTCATCTTGTACTTTTATGCATTTTCATTCCCAATTTTACCTGCTAGCATCTTCTGTACGATGTAAATCTACACATGTGCTAAGAAATGATCAAGGTGACGAATGGCAATATACCTAAACTCGTATGAAATGCTTCTTTTATCGTGGTATCAGACATCTCCAACACACCATTGTAATAGTGAGCACGTTGAACCCAACCAACTCATAACATTAACATGCTGCATATAAATATAATGTGTACTGTCAAACCAAACTCAAACCACAATGCAATTGCAGTAACGAGTTTTTTCTTCCTTCAGTCAGTGTGTTCGTACTTTATTCACATTTACACACTTTTTTGACTTTTATGATACACTCCAGTCCTAGCTCTCAACTTGTACGGTTTCGCAAAAAATATTGACAGATATATATGCTTATACTCTTACGCATAATCCACAAACAATGTTGCGAGCTTGCTGTTTTAGAGGTTACCTTCACAGATATTTTAAACAATGCTGAATGTCAGGTAAAAGTGTGTACCATGCACAATTGGTGGGTAGCTAGCGATTCATTATGTTTTCTACTCTTAATGAACTGTGAGGAGGAGGAAGCATTCCGCTTCAACCACCTGCCGTTGTCTACTGCATCATGTAAAACCATTAGTACAAATGACAGTAAAATAGGCAAACTTCCTGTGCAAGACAGGTAAGATTACTTACCCCTAAAAACTGTACTATGGTCCACTGAAACTTAATTCACACAGGTTCACAGCAGAAGAGAGAGAACAACCATCCACCGTTTACCCAAACAAATTGGTTATTTTTTTACGTTGAGAAGGCACAAAAAAACTTTTGAAAGTTCTGAATCAAGGACAAATATGATATGATACACGTAGCACGACTTTATATATATCATTCACTACTTGCTTGCAACTTCAAAGGACATTCACGATATAAAGTACTATCAATCGCAAAATTTTATGTAGATGTTTCCGTAATACTGTCAGTTTTAGTTGTATAAATTATTGTTGCAGAAAGCCAAAAGTATGTAATTGGACAAAACGGCTTCACTTGGAACTTCCTAGACAAGTAGCATGCAATATATGATATTTCGCAAAAACGTCCAGCCCATTAACCACAAGACGAATGTGTCAAAATCACAATATCAAGCACAGTTGAAATGCGTATATCTAGTAATGAAAGCAAATAAGACACAGTTTTAGAAGATTGGTAAGAAATCTTCAAGCAAACAAGAAAAATCGTTAAGTTAAATGGATCACTTTCGAAAGCACTATACCGCAAACGATACCAAAATCATGATGAGCTCAAATGATACCTATTCACAACAATAAAGATAAGAATACAGCATTAACTAAACCATTGCTTCGTTTTGCTCAGCTCTTTAAAAGCGAAATTACAAGAGTAATTACAGCCGTGTAGTTTCCACTTCACAGCCTAAACGCATACTGGAAGGTGAAGTGTTCAACACACCTAATAGGTGAAAAAGAATAGTCGAATAAATAGATTTACCTGTCTTTTCAATCTTCGTGTAATGCAATGCAATGCTTAATGGAAGTACTACAATGTATACTAAGCAGTTTATTCCCTTTGCTAGGTGCTGGTTGTTCAATTTCACATGCGATATTTCTCTTTCCTTTTGATATACAATAGTATGTTTATGTTAGTATACTTGAGAATTTAATACCTTACAAACTTGTTAGGTCCAACGTCCAACAATCCTTGCGGTCATGCAATGCAATTTAGGCAATGTTGATCAACAAATAGTATAGTACAAGGAAGTTTTGTACAACCTTCTGCATCTGTGAAAATAATTTTTTAAACTTTAGAAGGTCTTTTAAATATTACTCCTTCGGTAACTCACGTTTTTTTGCACTGGTGGAGGATGGACCTCTCTTTACATACATGCGTATGTATATTAAATGGGATATGTGCTCATCTTCAAAATTTTGGTAAAAAATGTTCACGATTTTCCTCGTATTCATAACATGTTTCATATTACTTTAACATTACATGCATGTAACGTTGTTGAGATCCACATCCATCTCGAGCAAATGAATTTTCATTTTACCCCTAACCTATCCATTCAATGTTGAGGTTATTGTATTGCCACAAGAATGACGAATAACTAACAATAGATAGGCCTGGTGTTTCCTCTGCCTGCACCCCCGATTGTTGAGTTGTGTTGAGGATGAGACTAGTTTTTGTATTTGGGATCTTACTTTGGATCATACCAATCTGCTTAACATAGCCCAGGAGGCGAATTGCATACCTTACTTTACTTTAGCTTTTCTAGTTCAGAGGAATACGTCAGTAGTTGCTGCAATATTTTGATTGTTGCTAGTTTGTGTACCCTGTGCTGGTATATGGTGTAAGATGGTATTAACTGTTTGACATTGTTGGATGTCAGAAAGCTTAACAATGTGCAACATATAGCTTCAGTACATTATGTCTATGCACCTATGATGATATGAGTGTGATATATGGGAAATTGCAATAAGATTTGAGCATTCAGTAGTATAGTCATGAGTTTAAAGCAATGAAACAACTGAACCATGAGCGAAAGTAGCAAGTAAAAGTTCGAAAAGTCTATGCTATTGTATGAATTTTTCACTGTTTTCAGGTGTGCATTTCTTTTGGCCTACAAGAATCATAACCAATACAAACTATTGAAATTATGGTATGAATGAAACAGCATAAATTAAGTAAAGGAATCTAATTTTCTTTGTACTTTTTTTATTTTTTAAATTCGTATTTACAACTCTGACAGGGCCCACATACTAAAACTATAATGTAACATGACATTAACACAAAAAAATACCAACAGGGCAATATAAACGCATCAATAAATATGAAAATTTAAAAGAAACAAAGCAATACAATATTGATTAGCGGATGCACGAAAGGTTAACTAATTAAGATCACACAAACGTCAAATCAGGACTTCAACAAATAACAATAGCTGAAGCTGGTACACACTTGAATGCTTTCATTAAGAGACTTAATGTCCATGTTTAGTAGTTATTTAACTTCAAACTGTTTACTAAACCTTATTCCTTTGCATCATCTACACCACCAAGTGTAATCGCAAAAGTTGCTTCCGACTCTGGCAAATCAGGACTGTAACAAAAAATTTAGTATGTTTTATTGCCTTTTTAAATATTAATTATTGTAAGAGAAATGAATATGTATGATGTGTTGTTGCTACCTGTCGTAGATTTTTGCAATTCTAACTTCACCGCGACCTTTCCGAAGAGATATACGCGTTGTTGAAGCATGAGCCATGATGTTACCACCTATTGGCTTCTTTGGGTCAACCTATTTAAGTAAACATATTTTACTTTTATTATGTGTACGTTCTTGTATCATCATGCTGTTGATTGTATTAGCTTTTTAAAAAATTTTGATTGCACATACTTGAAAGCTCATAGTAGCTCCAGGATCAGCGGTCATTTGATTGGTCACAAATACAGCCAGGTTGTATTCTTCAGAGATCTTTTGTAGTCTAGAAAGCATCTGAGCAAGCTTCTGCTGCCGTTCGGACAGTTCTCCTCTGCCACTGAAGTCGACTCGAAATAATGCCATTATGGAGTCAACAACCTGAAAAACCATAAAGTGCATCAAATGTCCTCCTTGGGTAATCTAATTAGTCAAAAGTATTTACCGATCTGTTTTCCTTCATAAGCCAATATAAGTTATGAGCTATTTATATAAGCAATTGTAAATTATGGCATACCAAAAGCTTATAAATTCCTGCCTCTTCGTGACACTTTCCAGCAACTAAATCAAGCAGTTCGAATTGATGTTCAGATGTGTATGCACGAGCATACAATACATTGTCCAAAACAGCACCTTGGTCCAAGCTAAAACGATCTGCAATATCTCTGAGTCTGTCTGGTCGGCTAAAGTTTGAAAAACGCAAATGGAAATGACAACAGATCAGATTAAGGAAGGTAAGTGTTGGTAAAACATGTTACAACAATAAAGCTAATCATCTTACAACGTATTTTCAGTATCAATGAAAATAGCCTTGCCACCAGAATACCCGTTGGATCCAGGCATTTGACACGTTACACAAAGTGTATGCGAAAGTTGCGTTTTTCCAGTCCTAAACTCTCCGAATGCTTCTGTAATAGACATTGACTCCATTCCTCCTCCAAGCAGCTTACTAATGAAGTATACAAAACCATTAACTTGTTAATCATAAGTTTATTTGCACAGATTCTGACGTTCTTGCACTTTCAAACCAAATAGAAATATACAACCAAGATCTTACTCTAATTCCTTGGATCCGGTAGAGAGACGAAAGACCATTTTCCTTTTATCACTAAATTGTAGTGCCGTAAGAAAACCCCCACTTTCCAGTTTCTGACACGCTTCCTTAATCTTCTCAACTTTCACCTCGGAGAGCCCTTTAACATTGCACAACTTCTTCTTGGTGCACATAAGAACACCTTTCACTGTACAAATTCCCACAGATTTGAGTTTCTTGATGTCCGCCACATTCTGGAACAATCAACAGAACATAACACTTTCATCCAACTATAAAACTAAATTCATCAGACACAACTTCACAACAACTGGGCACAGCCTGTACCATCAAGTATTTTACTTACGATTCCATGATTCTGGAGCAAATCAATATCCTGAAAGCAACTTTCATCCTCCTCTATCTCCAGAGCACTAACATCATGGCATTCACTCACAGTAGTTTCCGCATCCTCACGGTCCTCGCGCTGGGCAGCCTTCTGCTTTTTAGCTTTTGTAGCCATGTTCCACCCAAGAAAGACTAATCAACAACCGATAAGACACTAACTGAAAACTCACCAACAGTTGATTATCAGCAGCCAACAAACATGTAAAATGCAAGTGCTTTAAAATAACCAGAGAAAACTACAGAAAGTTAGAACTTCTCAAACAAAATCGAATGTTGATGATTGATAATGCAACTGCCAAAACGCACAAAAACAAGCTAGTTTGCTTCCGTCGCTGAAAAATTGAAAACATCAGCGAATGAAGAAGCAGGCAGCAGGTCAGGTCAGAAAAAGAGAAAAAAATCATGCATTTTTGTTTGCAGCTAGAAAAGCATGCTGAATGCCCACAAGAAACAAAGTCTGCTGCTCCCATGCGCTGATTGGCTAGAGAATTTTCCAGCAAAAGGAAAACCGCTCGATTCAAAGCCTCGCGTTACAACGTGCTGTTGGCTGTCGGTGTATTTATCTTGCTAAAAGCAATATTGTGTGGGACTCATTCACTAAGCAAGTACGCAAAAGACGAGTCTAGCTGTAAAAGCACATAGATTAACGTGCATTTTAATAAACAATTTTAATTAGCAGGTTGGTTAACCTCAAATTAATATTGTTTTGCTCTTTGAAAGATCTGTAAAGCATTCCTCCGTGAAGCGAGAGCAGAGAGGATCAGTAAATAGTACAAAAAGCGCTTTATTGATCAGTGGAGGATCTTGAATAAAATGGTAAGGAATTTTGACAGAATATTAGTGGTTATGATGCATTACTGAATGAATAATCAATATTTAATGTGTAGAGTTGACAGGGATGAGTTTTTAGTGGCCGCGTTTTTGAACTGTAAATAGTTAATTAATGATTTGCATTTTTTGTTGTTTGTAGGCTGACGAAGTCAACCCTAAGGCATACCCCTTGGCTGACCAAGTTTTGACGTCAAAGATCTTGAACTTGGTTCAACAAGCTGCTAACTACCAGCAACTGAAGAAGGGAGCTAATGAAGCTACCAAAACCCTGAATCGGGGACAATCCGAATTTATTGTGATGTCTGCCGATGCTGAGCCCTTGGAAATTTTATTGCATTTGCCACTTTTGTGCGAAGACAAGAATGTTCCTTATGTGTTCGTTCGCTCCAAGCAAGGTAAGGAAGGATGAGACTTTTAATTTTAACACTGTTCTATTAGTATATAGTTTAATGAAACTGATTGACTAATTAGTAATGATTTTTGTTCTTCCATTTCAGCTTTGGGACGAGCTTGTGGTGTCTCCAGGCCAGTTATTGCAGCATCCGTTATTTCTAACGAGGGTTCACAGTTGAAACCCCAGATCCAGACAATTCAACGAGAAATCGAAAAGTTGCTTGTGTAAAGTAGAGAGAAATATTTGATTTGTTATACTTTTCTGTTTTTACCAGACTTTGATATCTATTTTCATTTATAATGAATCGTAAGAGAACGTTCTAATACAGTTATCTTGTCTATCAATTTTTGACCCAACTTCGCAATCATTTATTTAATGCTTTTACTAATGATAGCAAGGTTTTTCTCTGAAATGACACTATACATAGTGTATTGTTTTACATGCATCAAAACGCACGGTTGCAAAATTGCACTGCATTTACTTAACTTTCACAGGAAGGAAACTCGTTTGGGTGTTACAAACGAGACACGTTCAATTCTTTAACTTGTAGTGGGTGTGAGTGGTAGAAAAGTACGGATTCATCGAATTCGTGTATGGAAACCAAGGCACTTTTTGAGAACTTGAAGTTGTTCAATAAATAAGCTTTCATCCAGTCCAGCGACGTGTATGCTTTCATCTTCATTATTTCCATCAATATCAAGTTAGTCATTTCATGGGCCGGCAAGCAAGCGTTGAGTTTATACATGAAGATTCAGTTTTTCAGCAGACGAAACATGATGCTAGATCATTGCCAGAATCTACTCCATTTTTGGGAACCACTGGTTTGCTCAGTTCTCTTTATAAGCGGAGGGGTTCTATACGAAGGAGGAGATAAATGGATTCGTAAGGACAAGATGGGAATCCTCTTCTCAGCATGGATTCAAATTGCCGTACTTGCCTGTCTAGTAAAACTAGCTATGGTAAAGCTGTTCGCCTGTCTAACAGATTTCTGTAAAACTGAAGTTGAGGTACACATCGGATTTCATAAACCTTTTAGATTTTATGATTAATACTACTAACACAACAAACTTAAACCAACCATTTACAATTTACAGCAACCATCACTACCACCTCCAAACGCACCACCCCCTGCGAATCCACCTCCAAACGTACCAAAACCACAACCGGTTCAAATTCAACCATACGTGCCCCTTCTGTGGACACGTTCACCAGCGTAATTGTACAAACGCAACACGACAGCAGCGCGAGGGATGACAGGATTCTCATGACTGACGAGTATGAAGAATCTCAGAAAGTGGCAACAAGTGTATAAGTATATAAAATTATCAATGTTTTAATATTTAACTCCTACTAACAGTTGTATTAGTTGTAGGTTAAAGTAAGATGGTATTTTTAACTCTTAAGTAGTTTGTATCTTATCAAGTGCGTAATATATAGTAGAAAGAAATAACTCATGTCCGATAACCATAATACTTTGTGTCATTGTAACTTATTACTGTTACGTTGTATGTGCAATTTCCTATCCTGAAATAAATGAATTATTTGGGATGTGTTCCAAATTATATAATTGTGGTAGAGTAATTCTATAATCATCAGTCAATCGTAACAATTAAAGTTGAACAAAGACACGATCTTAAGTGATCCTATTGCTTCATCAATATCAACATACCCTGATGCACGTAGGGTGGCCCGCTAACCTCAACTCTATTCTGTAGTTCTCACATGGCTGCATGTGTTTATAGCATTTCGTCTCAGATCTCGGCATCTGTACATTCTTCGCTTTGCTAAGTGCTTATAAAATGCACTGATATTAATTTAGTGATTGTCAATTGTATTTACTGATTGTTTGTTAAATAAATAACTAAATACTTGCTAAGGACAGAGGTGTTCCTAATCAGGAAGCTAATCGACATTAGTAGTTTTTGAAGTCAGCTTTCTTCAAGCACCAATTCACAATGGCCAAGGATAGAAAACCCCAGCAAAAGTCCCGGTCGGGGGGTAAGAGTAACCACAGTATGAACCCTGACCGGAAAGTGAGCTCATTGAAAGGGGTGGCCAACCCCAGGGACAAAGCAACAATCAAAAGGTTGCAGATGTACAAGAATTTTAAGCCCAAAAGGGATCGCCTTGGAAAGATTGTGAAAGCAGCCCCATTTCAAACTACACTTCCTTCTGGGTCAGTGGCAAGAATCGAGCCGAGTATCAAGTGGTTTGGGAACTCCAAAACGATTTCTCAAGGGGCGTTGGAGAAATTTCAAGAGGAGTTGGGGAAAGTTAAGAAAGACCCTTATCAGGTAGGTCTAGTTTTGAAAACTTGTCTTGTTCTAATTCGTTGTTGTGTTATACTGATTTAAATGATGATAATATTTTTTATTATTTAGGTGGTTATGCGAGCGACCAAGTTACCCATCACTTTGCTGGAAGCTAAATCTAAACA
The DNA here is from genome assembly GCA_001718145.1 of Orchesella cincta. Classification (NCBI taxonomy): domain Eukaryota; kingdom Metazoa; phylum Arthropoda; class Collembola; order Entomobryomorpha; family Orchesellidae; genus Orchesella; species Orchesella cincta. The sequence continues at coordinate 64,553 of LJIJ01000735.1, read as the reverse complement.
AGCTAGAGTTCACATTTTGGACACGGAGAGTTTTGATAGTGTATTTAGTAAAAAGAAGATGAGGAAGCGTCCCAGTCTCCACGTCACTGAACTTACAGATCTCGTTCAAATGGCAGAGAAAAAGGCAGAAACTTATGACGCCACTAAAGATAAGGATTTAGTTCGAGAAGCTCCGGATATGTGGACTGGACCAAGGGAATGGGTGATGGCTGCGGGTCAGAGTAAACGGATTTGGAACGAGTTGTACAAAGTGATTGATTCCTCTGATGTGATTATACAGGTTTGTAATTTTTATTAAGGTTTTTGGCAATAATACTGATCTCGTTCACAAATGACCATGTCTAACGTTTTTGTCCGTCTTGAATAGGTTTTAGACGCCAGAGATCCAATGGGCACCCGATCACCTCCAATTGAAAAATTTCTGAATAAAGACAAGTCTTACAAGCATCTCATCTTTGTTTTAAACAAAGTTGACTTGGTTCCGACTTGGGTGACTCAACGATGGATTCAGATTTTGTCCAAGGAACATCCTACTCTTGCCTTCCATGCATCTATAACTCACCCCTTTGGAAAAGGATCTTTAATCAGTCTTCTCCGCCAGTTTGGAAAACTACACGATGACAAAAAGCAAATCAGTGTAGGCTTTATTGGTTACCCAAACACTGGAAAATCCTCAATAATTAATACCCTTAAATCGAAAAAAGTTTGCAAGGTAGCTCCAATCGCAGGAGAGACCAAGGTTTGGCAGTATATCACCCTAATGAAAAGAATTTTCTTGATTGATTGTCCCGGAGTTGTATATCCTTATGAAGAGAGCGATACGGAAAAAGTACTGAAAGGTGTTGTTCGTGTAGAACTGGTAGAAAATCCAGAAGACTACATCCCCACTGTATTATCTCGTGTTAAAAAGATGTACATGGCAAAGACATACAAAATTCCAGACTGGACAGATCATGAAGACTTTTTAACCAAATTGGCTAAACGGACCGGGAAATTGCTGAAAGGAGGAGAGCCAGACATTAACGCAGTTGCCAGAATGGTCCTAAACGATTGGCAAAGGGGGAAGTTGCCCTACTTTGTAGTTCCAGAAGGATATGAGAAGCCGTTAACTGCCTTGAAACCCGCTGTAGAAAAGAAACGTGTTGAGACTGTTGTTGCTGAAAATTCAAACGAACTGAAAGAAGATGAAAGTTCAGTTAAAGAAGGTGAGGAGGAGAAAAAGGAAACACCTAATATTACGCAAAATTTGAAGAAAATTGTGGTAGGGCTGGACTATGAAGACGAAGATGTTAAGCCTTTGACCGAGGAAAGCGGCTTATACGACAGCGACAATGATATTAAAAATGATGAAGAGAGCCAAGACGATGAAGATGATGATGATGTCGTAGAAGTGGGTTCGGAAAAAGCATCAGCCATAACCATAGAGGATTCTTCTGACGACAGCAGTGACGCTGACTCTGAAACTGGTAGATTGGAGATGTACAAATCATTAAAGAAACGTAACAAAGGAAATGTGGCTGCAGTAAAAACTGTAAGTTTATCCACCCCAAAGACCAAAAAACCACCAGGTGGTATTGAAGTTGTTGCGCTTCCAGCCGTCAAAGGCTTCAAACGTCAAGCCCCGTATTCAGAGGACGATACGGATGATGAGCAAGTGGATGTTAAGAAATCCAAGAAAGTTCCTGAGAAGCTGACAAGCAAACAGAAGAGGAAGAAGGAACGTGAAAGCAAGCAAAAGAAAGTTGGAAGTAATTTCTATGAGGTAACCAATGTTAAAAATAGAAATAGAGATAGAAAGACACCCAAAGCACCAAACAGGAAGCGATAATATTACACCTGCTTCTAGTAGCTAGTGATATTTCGTTGTTTAAATTTTCACGCAGTAGATTGAAGAATGTTAAGTTTGTAATATATTATAATTACTCTTAATGAACGATTTCGATTTAAATATTGACAACATAATAATAATAATTATTTTATGTTTATTCGTGTGTATAATTAATTTGTGTTATTGCATTAAAATATGTATTGCAATGCAAATAATCGAAATATATTTAATTTACAGAATTTCGTAAAGAATTTATGAAGGAATTTTCTCATTCATTTACTTTGTGTTGTAAGTTGACGAAAAGAAGAAAGTTTTCATAAGCCTAAACACTTTTAATGTGAGCGGACTTGCATCAGGCTAATGCATAGGCACCATCATCCACTTATCGATAGCCAAGAAAACACTTTACACGTACATACAGCAAAGCATTTATTTACCTACCCATTTCGTTCTATAGTACACATATTTTGAAGAAAGTGGTTAGGTTAGAACTTATAGCATCTTGTATTTGATGTGTACAGGAAGAAGTAAGCAATTAATTATGGCATTGGGTTCTCTGACAATAACACTCCCCTAAGATCCCAAGTTGCTTAATTTATTGAATCACTTGGCAGCATTTCTTTCAGTCTTGAGCATAGCCAGAGAAAGTGGTATTAGATCACCTCATTGTGTATCTATTTATGCGCATCATTCATTACTTAACAGGACTCAACTACGTGCTGTCGCACATATCATGCCCTTGTACAGTTTGTGTAAAAAACCAAATCACAATTACTACTCCGGCAATACTATCACAACAATCAAATAAATTACAGAGAAAGCTATACCCACCACCAAAACTCAGGATATCTTGTTCCAACTATTATATTCATGATCATCATCCTGACTGTTGGGAGTCGAGTGCGGTTTTGGTTGGTTAAATTGCAAAGAAAATGTCTCAGATTGGCACAGTCATTCATCAAGGAGACACAGCAGGACGAGAAAAGTTTATTCACTTAGCGAGAAAATAGGAATCAAAGTGATTTCATACCAAAAGAAAGCAGCATGAGAAAGGGAGTGTGTGTGTATGTAAGGAAGCACACGTTTTAGCTCGGAATCAATCCAAATCTGTGAATTACATACCAGTAGAGGAACACAAATGAAAATCTAATCTCGCTAAAAACGAGACAAAGACAAATCACGGCAGGTTTACACAAGAGACAATTCACGGATGTCTTGAGTGTGGAGAATTTATATTGTGTGTGCGCTGGGATAAGTGCTGGATGGAACAGAGCATTTAAGGTCGTTTTGTGCTAATCCAATAAAAACAATATGCATCATGAGGTCTCAAAAAACCACCTAGTAGGTTCCCTTTATGTCGTATATCTCCAGTTCATGTTCCATTCTAACCACCGATTCGTCTTGTGCTCAAATCACTCCATCACTTTGCCTCCCGACCTGCTTTTCAGGCAAAGGAGAAAAAAGAGACAAGAAGCATGATTGCTATCAAACCCCAATCATATCAAATCATGTTGGTAAATATGTATATGAATATAATCCTGTCGTTTACATATAAGGAAGGGGAACATGGGACAGCTTCAAATTTGTTAACGTTCTTTTCCCAGCTCGTAAATCACGATAAAAAGACAACCACTTGCATATCATCCAAATGGCTCAATGCTCCCGTTTAACAGAATGATTAAAATAAAACGCTATTCTAAAGTGAAAGTGCAGATTGCCCCTTAGCAAGAATTCCTATTCTATATGGCTTATACTATACTATTGCCGAAAAAGGCAACGATTTTTTTATTTCCTGTTCCTGGTTTTTGAACACATTGTATCCAACATAATCAACTCGCAGTTTTTGAGGGTTCAAATGGTCCCAACGGATGGGATGTGATAAGAATTTCATATCAAGTATGATGTAATAATACCAATTTTGGAAAAAATGGTCAAAGATATTTCATTCGATTTTGAATCAATAAAGAAAAATTCATCGAAGCATGACATAACATGTATTACATTGTCTTTGCTTAGCATCTAGTCTAGATAATATGTATATCTCACGTACGTACATAATATGCTTTCACCTTTTTTAATAAAGCAAAAAATGGAGAAAGAGCAATGTGGATTATCTACAAGAAAAAGTTAAGGAATGGCGAAGGTAAGTCGAATCCAGTATAAAAGGCAGAAGACGTACGAAGCATGTACGAATAGAAAAGGTAAAGAAACTTGTCCAAATTGATTAAGTTGACAAAAGCGTAATTCTATTTGTATTTTATTCAGCATTCACCAGTCATGTCATTTGAATTTCCCTTTTTGAGAGCGTTCTATTTGCTTGAACAATATTTCCACATTTCCATTTCTTTTCCTTCCTTCCTTCATATTCCATCCCCATTTGCCAAACCAGGCCACACCGTATGAGAAAAGTAAAGTGAAAGCATTGAAGATGTAAAAGGAACACTTTTTTCATATCTTTCTTATATAAGACACAAAATTGTACGTTAAAATGGAAGCATGTCTCCTCAAGAAACTTCAAATCTCGAGAATTTGCTCCGAAATGAGATAATTGATTAACCAGCTCTATTACATTAGGTTTGAAGAAACGGAAGTTTCAAAGACATGCAAGCATGTGCACATTAGCTGCTAAAAATTCAAATTTAATAATAATATTGCCATTTCGTTTGCAAGAAGTGACTGTGACTTTCCTTCCGAGACGAGATACATACAAATGTATATATTTTATATTATAGAAGCCGTCGTTAACTTGTATAAAGTAATTTCGTTCATGCACATAGCCTGGCTGTATTATTATCTCACAAAATTTCCTTTCCACGCTCTGACTTTTTCCGGTGTTTACCCAAGTAATAGAATATGCAATAAACGTTTTAACGACTTTCCTCCGCTTCTTTTTTACTGGGTTGGCTTATTGCTTTGTTGACATTTTATATTGAAAATTTCCTCCTTCCCATGTCCTCTTCTCCTAATTGGATTGTCTACAGATATATAGGGATGGAGTGAATGAGGGATGCTCGCTAAGGATGCAAATTAGGGAGGATACAATTGAATAATGTGCTGAGGTTGTTTCTGTTTTTTCTTGCTCGGATTGAAACAATTTATAACTTTAGGCTAAAGTCTTTAGCCCATCTTGCTCATACCCAAGTGTTTTATTCCTTTGATGCTAATTTCATTTTTATTCGGAGGATTTCCTCAAGATGTGTAAATAGTTTGATTCATTCTAAAAACTTTTGATTTAACCAAAATATTGTACAGTACACAAAGACGGAGAACGAAAGTTTTTGTAACTCCACAGTGGTTGCGTTCATGTCTACATTCTTGACTTAATTATTTTGATTTCAAGTTCTTATACTACATTCGCTTCGGTTTGAATTGAATGAACAAGTCGTATTTTTAAGTTTGTGTTTTATCTACTAATTTAATTTATGTGCTGGGCTATCTTACACATGTTAAGTGAATCAGACATAAATGTATTTAGAATTATGTTATTAAGCTGTATAGCTATGAAAGACTTTCACTTTTGTATAACTTTTTTCTGCATCAATTCCCTGCTTCTTATAAATACATTCAGTGGGAGACGTTTAAAAAATATACCTACTAAGAAATCAAACCAGACTGAATTTGATTTTTGTGAGCCCCTCCCTACCCAACTAAATCCTTCAAGAGGATTTGATAATTGAATTACATGATAAAACTTTGTTGATTTTTTAGAGTGACGGTCTATAGCCTGGCAGTAAGTTTTCCACAAAAGATAGATTAATGAAGTTAAATTAAGACTTCACTGGTTTCAACAGGATGCTTACAATTATTATTGAGATTGAGAGTTTTTCTGTACGATGGCTTTACACAAAAGATAATTGCAATAATTAAGGTTTTCCGTTTTATGGCAGATAATAGCTAGTCAGTTCCGGCTGAGTTGAAATGAAATTATATTACATTAATCTTCATTGGGTTGACAAATGTTCTTAATGAAACTAGGTTAACGAATTAATCTTATCAGTATGTACAACCTGGAAAAAATGGATATGTAATATGGACATCAGTTAAGTTTAGAATTTTATATTTTTGTACCAAAGTTTTATTCGCTGATCCTATTCATCCTATTTTGCATTGGCTACTATTTTGTTCTCAGCCATTTGTAACAAACACGTCTCAACAATATTCCATTGAGAATCATTACCTCTGTCTGTGTAACTGACTTTTATAGATAAGAAAGGTGAGAAGCCTTCCACTTAATGTGACATTTACATCATTTGAAATATAACCCTTGTGTTCTCCTCTCCTTAGCTCCATATTCTAATGCATTCATGCAAGCGTGTTTAAGAAAATTGATATGGATAGAAGGTAAAACTGCCATATTTCAGAACTCTCTTTTTTGTGCTAATGCTTGACCACACTGAGGGATTTAGGTTAGAGCCAGAGAAATTGATGGATTTTACTTGGGCTCCACGTATGACATGTTGGTTTTTCACCGATGCAATGCACACTTTTAAAATTGAATAAAGTATTAGGTACGCTACAAAACCCATAGGTTTAGTCAGACCAGGAAAGAGCTAAGCTAAAGATGAGCTAACCAAAGTGATGTTAACTGACCCGAATGGCCAGAGTGCTTAGAATAATAATGCAGCTTTCAAGACGAATATCTACATTTTCTCCTCCAAAACAGGGAGTCCACCACCATTCCTCCTTTTACATACTAAATATATTATTACACTTGGGTCAAGGCAGCATCATGTGGGTTTTATTCAATAACATATCGCTCCACTCCATCCGTCCCATAACATCTCTCCAAAAGAAATATGGTATAACAGTGACCATCCTGGACAAGAGAGAGGTAGTGTGCTACAAAACTCACCTTTGAATTATCCATTTTCTGAGTGTTTACACGAGAAGGTGGCAAAATCGTCAAAAAATGCGATAATTCCTTGTTTAGTTCAACTTTAAGTATTTCAGTAGCCAAAGCTTTCCCAAATGGCATAAGACGTAACTGGAGTTCCCGAATGACGAATGTCTTCCAGGAACACTGCTATTACGTAAACTCACAAAACAATTATCGTAAATGAAAGTATTATCCAGTTTTCACTCGTGTCTCAAGTCTCCCCATTTGTCTTAAAATATACACGATCTGTGTATGAAAGCCTTTCATTGAAAGGTTTCCGAAAAGTCAAATAGAATCCACTCCACGCTCATTTAGCAACTGGTTGGTAGAGTACATGTAAATACACAGAGTTTTCTAAGCATCCCTTTATGATAAACTGTGAGCCTCTATTCATCGAAACTGATTTCTGTACACACTCGATAGAGCTCTTTGTTGGGGTACATCCGACACTCCAGCAGCTTGCTCCCTGTTTCTAGAGATTTTATCACAGGACAGTGAGGAGAATGTGCTCAATATGCTCCAGCATCTCTCTTTAACCAGATCACACCATCACTATCGTGGTGAATGAGAGTTTTAACCGATATCACGCTCGATTTCTATCTCATTCCTCATCTTCAGTTCACTCCGACAACTTGCATAGGTTCTCCAAATATATATTATTGTTGCAAATAACAATTTGTAAGACTTAGATAAGTACATCAAGTTTTAAAAGTTAATTCAATATTTATTCAGACATTGTGTTGAACTAATTAAAATTAAGAAAAATGGAAAAGTTAACAGAATTTGTGACAAATTCCTTTGTGGACAAAGAAGTGAAATTCTTGACATCAAAAACTTCACCAAAAATTGAACCCTTGTCTCCACAAAATCAGAACAATAGTGGTGTTGGTGCAGGTGGTGGAGATGGTAGCAGAAGCAGTGGTTTTGCAACTCCCGAGAGAAGTCCAGAAGATGTTTCATCAACAGATTCCAACTTGCATCAAAATTTTACTCATCGTCATCAACGTCATCATCATCAGCGTCATCATCATGATCGAGAGTCTTGTGGATCACCTGAAGAGCGGAAGGAGTATGTGAAACTTAACAATAACAATAACAACAATATCAATAAGCCTCATGAAGATTGTGGAAGCGAAAAACATGGCAAAAGTTCCAAGAGAGGTAAAATGAAACCCGTATAAATAATTTTGTTTTATTTGCTTCATATGCGTGATTCCTGTCTTAATATATCATCAATTCATCATCCATATTAATTAATTCTAAAAGATTCTGAAGAGTTCAAAAGTTTCTTTATACACATGGCTTGAAGCAAAATTTCCAATCTGAATAATTAATTCTAAAAATATTTTCCATGAAAATTAAACATTTGTTACAACACAGAGTTCTCATCTCTTTCAAGTCTGACATGTGAATATTCCCAACAACACAAAACCCGTGTGTGGTACTCATTTAGGAAAAGATTAAGTCAGTAAAAGTAGACGGAAAAACAACTCGAAAGTTTCAAAGTAGTATCTACACACTCCAATATTAAATATAGAGGTGTAATATGATCTGTTCAGGCTCATAAAAGAAATCCTTGGTTGTTAAAATGTGATGAAAAGTAAAAGTTTATGGCAAGTTTCCTCCTTGTTAACACCTTTCTCTTAAGTAAGTTAATAAGAAACAGAAGCAGGAGTGGCTACCTACCTTATAAGAGTGTAGGCAGGACATAGTCGTTGTATGCAAGCAAAAATTATCCATTTACAAATAGGTGTAGCAGTTCTGAAATATAAATAGGGAAAGGGTTGAATTTTTAGTGTGACTCACACTCACTTTCTCACAACATTACATTATGCAGAATATCTGATGAAAAAAAGAGAGCTCTGCTCTTACACACAAGAAAATCCTGGGGCAGGGTAATTAACTAAATTAATAAGGTACTTGGAGTCTTCCCTTACAACCAAATTTATAACTTTCTTTATTAGCCCCCTTCCTTCGAAAATGAACATCTTTGCTCATCTTCCATTAACTCTTCACTTGCTTTTTTGGGGTCTTGTATACATACATAATATAATGGTCTGGTGCATATGTGTGGTGGGGTGTCATCACGTGTAAAAATTTCATATGCATACCATATAACCTGCAGTATAAACATAAACGCATATTTAAAACTTATTTTATATCGCATTTACCCTCACACGTGCTTTCACAGTTTTTACAAGCACATACCCTCATCTCTGAATATAAACACTTTTTTATATGGTGGCTGAATATAACGGGGGTAAATACCGGATGGATATATGCATAATGCAAAGTGTATCTCCCCAAATTAAGTGTAACGGACAAGTCCGTCCCCTACATTAAAAAGTCTGCACTCGATTTTACAAGCTTAATACGGAACATAAACATGGACTTAAAAAACACACTTCCCCTTTTTAGAGCAAAGTTGCTCCTCTGCATTAGCTAATTTCATTCAGCGTAAAATCAAGATCCTTAAATGAACCTTGTTGTGTATTTATGCTTAAAAGTAATTTGGAACGTGTGTATTAAGTGTACTCACACAAACATATTCTTCTTGTTTTCCATAAAACTTTCCTCAGCTTCTTCCGACCTTGGAGATGGCTATGTGGTAGGTAAGCTGTGTGAGGACTTCCAAGTTTCATTAAGCCTTAGTTTGTTTTTTAAAGTATCTTCTTATTGGTGTGTATTAAGATGTACTTTGCTCATCGAAATCTACGTTGATATCATATTAATGAAAAAGTCTATCCATCGTCCTTGTTCCAAATTAATATTTTCTGGGGGATGCCAGTGTATATGCTGCGCACGTTTCCCTTTATATCAAATTAGAGTGAAAACAGGGTGTAGTGTGATGTGATGAGCTAACTTATAAGCTGAAAGAAAAAACTCCGCCTCCAACCAAATGAGACACCGAGTTTAATTACACAAGTGAAACCAAAAGTTTCATAGCCCTGATTAATTAATTATTTAATGGAACAGAGAACAGATTGCAGTGGGGCCATAAAAAGACACCTTGCATGAGGACATGGAAGAAAAGATAAAGCTGGCACACAATATCATGTTAGGTGAACCCATTATCAACCTTTATGTTAAGTACGGTTTTGCCTTGCAGGGTGATGTCACAAAACTTTCATATAAATACTATGTACATTTTTATTCATACAAGGTTTCCAACTCATTTTTTCTTTAAAAATAGCTACGTGCTGGAATTTGAAGTGCTGCAATATGTTTTATAGTATTTAAAAAAAGACTTGGGAATAAAATCACAATATTTCATTACATCGTATTAAATTGAAACACTCAAATACCTAGTAAATATATAGGTATTACAGTAATTGAATTATATTATGGTGGCAGAGAAAGAAAAAGGTTGACTAAAGGAAGGAAGTGGGGAAAGAGAAAATGCAATCAAAATTATTTGTCAAGATGTAAGTTGGTGTAGAAATTGAGTAAAAATGATTTGAACCAATTGCTCTAATGTTATTATGGGGTTAAAAATTGTGCTCGCTCATGTATAAAATCTGTCCCTTGTGAATACACCTACAGTAAACCTTTTGTCTAATGTATCAAGTTGAGTGAGAAAGTAACTCGTAGCATACCATGCAATAAAAACCGTTGAGAGATATAAGGGTGAAAGCCACACTATCTATGGTACATATCCAGCTATACAGTAACTTGAGTAAATAAAAACACCAAGGAAAAGTCAAAGTGGGAGGACGACTCAATGCATTTTATTTTTTCTCACTTTCTTCCTAAAAAAAGAGCTCTGTTTATTATTATTACGTTTGGGCTCGGCTCAACAACAACAACAAGATAGTGATATGTATATTACATAATGTACATCTCAACAATCTCTGCCCAGCAAGGAGAGAACGCCCCGGACAACACAATACGCCTCCCAATATGTACATACTATACGTACATGCATGCATGTTTGCTCCACTGCACTGTACTGTTCTTAGGTTGGGGGAGATGAGATTTAACTTTCATTTCTTTCCCTCATTCTGTTTCCCAAGTACAGAGGACATTTCCATTTACTATTAAATTTGTTACACTCAACAAAAATAACGGAGAAGTTGGTAAAATGATGAGATACATACGATGTATATTTATATATACGCTTTATACATTATATTACGGATACATGTTTTTGAGGGCAATGAAAAATGTTTCAATTAAATAATCTTCCCTTGATTTCTTTTGGGGTTTGTTTTGTGTTTCCTGCCTTAGCACAAGGCAAAGAGGCAACCTATTTCATCTTGTTATCTAAACATTATCACATCATGCTTCTTAAGGAATACATAAAGCATGTTATATTCATGCACATTAATTTTTTCCTCCCGTCCATTCGTTTGGGACGACTAAGCAGTGTTGTGTTAAACCGACCAGAGCATACGGAATGCCCTCATATCCATTCATTTCCTCCTCATCCTCCTCCTGTTACTTTCACACTTAGCATTTACTTTTTTTTCACCCAAACTTGCTTTCTTCTTCATTACTATTTCCTTTCATTTTTCTCACACAACAACCCGCCCGCCGCCTCTGTTGTTATTTTCATGTGTAATGTAATTTATCTGTCGTGAATTGGTTGGTTGGGTGGTGGCTGTTGGCAGGGAACAGAGATGGTTGCAAATTGCTTTCATGAAGACTAACAACGTCTCATCAGAAAGTGGAAGAAAAAACAATATGTTATACGGTGAAGTCCACTCACTGACGCTGGTGTTGGTAGAAATTATTTAGGAGAATATATATGTACCTTCCATGAGAATCCTTGACTTTCTCATTCCTGTCTTGATTGTTGAAACCCTGAAATTTGAAATGTTAGTCTTTTCATTTTTCTCACTCACTTCTTCCTCGTCCTCCCATTTGTTTGCTGAATTACATCACGAGAAAAAATGCAAAACAATATGGGAGAGATTGTAGAGCCGAAAACTGTGGGTGACTTGTCCCTCTGAACCTGAGAAGTTGGGATTGCAGAGGTGTTCACGGGAAATCAGTTTCATGGAAAATGGAATCACTTTCTCTACGTCAGGCTCAACTCCCTTTTGCTAAATCAAAAAGAGAGTCAAGCCAGTCAACATGAGAATACAAACTTTTCACCATTTTTCATCAAGAGAGATATATAAGTACAAAGTGTGCTGTAACATATGCTTGATTTTTACATGAATTCCATAGACAATCAGAATAGGTATAGTTAATTAAATAAACCTTCAGAACCTTCTGCTAATAAATTGAGCAAGCACCAAATCTCGTAAGAATTGCATGAAGTCGACCAACCACTCGCTATTTGCGTCATGGCTTGCTTGCATCATGGCTCTGCCAAAAAGTTATCCTTTTACAATTAGATGTGTTTGTGTGTTGTATTTTAAACTAGACACATTGGTATCGCATCTATGTCATCTAAACAAATACACTTGCTTTCAACATTGTGACACTATTGATAAACTGATGATTATACGTAGATGCAGCAGCGAGTGAAAGAATGAATTTAGAGGTGTATGTTTTTTTGCCAGTTGAAGGGTTCTAAAAGACTTGAGCATTTATTTGCTGAGAAAACGACATTGTGTGCGGAATTTAGTTGTTCCGTTCAAATGAGTAAGTAACTGACTTGACTGACAGAAACATATAGACATACAACCAACCACACGCCGCTATCTGATCTGATGTTGTTTAGGGTGAACGGAAAGGAAAAAGTAAAGTGAAAGAAGACACGACGAGGAAAAAAGGTCTAAATGTAGATTTGGGATGCAACGAACCTTATCATGTGTTTCCCTTTTCTCCCTCCATCTCCATCCAAGTGAGTGACTGTGAAAGGCTCTCTAATACCATACCACGGACATATTATGTGTGCGTCGTATATCTTCCCTTTTCTTTTGCTCCTCGTCAGATTTAGTTCAATTTGCTAAATTGAACAGTGTTTTATAATACGTGTTAAGCTGGCTTTCATTCGCATAATGGAATTAAATGGTGCTTGGCCAATCTCCGGCCTCTTGTTACACTGATTCTCTCTTTCCCAGAGTCGATCTGTTAATAACACCCTGAAGAGCCCCAAAATCCCTCAATACTCTATTTGTCTTTTAATTTGATTAAATCTTCTTGTACTACCATTTACACCATCGTTTCATACACTATCATCACATCACCTTTTTAAGTACTCTCAGTTTAATGCTTTCCTTCCCTATTTTATATATCATCACCTCCTCCTTTGCTTTTTATAATGCACATAATTGCCTCGAAAACTGTTTCCTGTCCTGCTTCGCCTCTACTAAAAGCTCGACTTGGTGAAGCTTACTCTGACTAAGCTCCTTTTCAAATTCATGAGGATTCTCATAACGGTAATCCTCCTAATTCAATGTTTGCAACACAACTACGTACTAATTCACTATATTACAGCGTCAAATACATTAACTTTACACTAGTTCGTTATTTGATGCGTAAAATCAGAGAGAGTTTTATGGTCGGAAATAAAGACAGGTTGCTTTTGCTACGTTCTCTCCGAGATTATAAAAGCTGATAATTTAATACACGAATACTAATTTATTATTTCTTAATTTGAATGAAGGTCATTTAGACGAGGTTGAGACGGGAGACTCTTCTGAAGCTGAAGGGAAATCCCTCCCTATACGTAATCTTCAATTATTTCCTCGTTTTATCCCGTATCCCGTATACGGCAACAATAAAACTTCCGAGGAACCTTTATCGGCTTCAATCAGAAGGAGCAGGAAAAACTCTGAAAGCGCTAGCAACAGTTCTAGCCGATCAGTCTCTCCAAACAATGAAAGTAAAAATGGGGAACAACGAGGGACCAGTAATCGTTCTCGCTCACCAAGCGAAGGTCAAATTATCATTGATCCAGGTGATGAAGAAACACCTATGAAACCGGTGTCGCCGAATCCCTTAATTAAAACACAACTACAGTCACATCTCCTCTTAGGAAGTTCTTTGTCAATTGAAGGAGACGGGGAAGAGAAAGGATTAAATAGAAAGTTGAAAGATGTGGACAAAATTCATTCACGGTTTCATGAAGTCATAAAATCTCCATCGGACACCCATTCTCCGGCACCATCTCCCAAGCAAGAATTGGATTCCTCTGTTGACGAATCTCCTGAAACTCGACGAAGACCCCCAAAATCTTCCTCTCCGAATAGCGATGAAAATAATGAGGATGGGGATGATAATAGCGAAGTAAAAGGGAAGAATAAACGAATTCGTCACTCATTTGCGGACAATGGTAATCAAGGTCATGCTCACAATTCAATTTCCAATAGTAGTTCGCCCGATGAAGGAACTCCTCACCAAAAGAATCATCACATTAGCAGCAAATTAAATATTGGAAGTGGGAGCAGCAGCACTAGTGGAGCTGGATTTTATCCTACCCCATCCGGCCACCATCACCATACAAATGCTAATAATCTTCAGCAGCAGCAAAATAATCAATCACAGCAAGCACAACATTCCCTTCATCATCATTCACATTTGCATCATCCACATCACCACCACCACCACCATCATCATCCGAGCAGTGTTGGACCTGGTGGCTCAGCTTCTGGTGGTGGACCCTCTGGGAACAAACCCACGAAACAGAGGCGTAGCCGGACAAATTTCACTTTGGAACAATTGAATGAGCTAGAGAGACTTTTTGATGAGACGCGTAAGTATAATAATACTACATGAGATTAGATTGTATTGTTCAATACAGGCGTAATCCCATTTGACACTAAATACTAATACAACATGTGTTTCGTTTTCCATTTCGGAGGAATGGAAATTTGTTAGCCAAAATTAACATCTATGCCGTAGATTCATTTCATCATACCTTTTCCCCTACGAGTTTACGACTTGAATAGACTACATTATAAACTCATAGCCGACGATGCAGAGATCAAAACAGTGAATGGTGGGATGATAGGATTAAAGAATGTAAACCGGGATTAACCCGATGTGATGAGGCTGAGTTTGTAAAATTAATTAAGCAAATTGAATTGTATTTTGATAATAGGGAGCAAGACAAGAATAGAATGGCTATTTCAATTTCATAGAAGTTTATGCATTTAAAAGCGTAGCTTAATTATATGTCGTTTTATGACCTTATCTTGTTTCCTTTGTATCAGATTACCCCGATGCGTTCATGAGAGAGGAACTGAGCCAACGATTGGGGTTAAGTGAAGCCAGAGTTCAGGTAAATGTAATTTAATAATTATTTAATTAATTTTTATACGCTTTTAATAAATATAAATAGAAGTGCTGGTATATTTCATCCTCGCGCTAAAATCTTCACTCATCGCTTTCATAAAAAACGTATTTCACATCAATAATTAGAGCAATGCCTATATATACCAACCGACCGCGTCAAGTATCTTTAGATTGTTATAACGTTATAAGTGTGTTGATAGAAACGACAGTCATATTGTGATTACGCATTACCCAAAGGAGAAACATTGAATCTACTGACTACATCTTCGTAAAAGTGTGGAGCGATGAGCAGAGTCAGCTTTATTATTGTTATTATTATTGCTGATATATTATGATGTGGAAAGCGTGATATCCATTAAGGACATGCTTCCACCAAAGTTTTGTTTGTATTCCAAGAGAATCTCTGAACTTTTCCATTTTTCCTCCGATCCTCGTACCAATTCAGAGTGTCCACGTGCCAATGATATTTTCGGAAGCCATATTTTTCCATCAACTCATTCCTTCCTTGACCGTATTATTATTGCCATTCTCTTCGCAAACGTAGTTATTCCGTTTCTATTACTGATCTCCACTAATCTTTGTCACAGCCCATGAAGGGAAAATGCCTTAGGCAGGCAACTTTACAGATTCACAAACAAATCGAGTGCACAAGCACAAAAATTTCCTGGCAATTCTAAGATAAAGTACAGTTTAGATGGGAAAAGAAAGCGAAAGTATATGAATACGGGGCATTGTTATACATGCATTACACACAGATACATACATTATATCTCTCATCATAATACGTGCATTATAGCAATTCATTAGAACTCTGTAATTCGTAATGTGTATGTACAAATCACTGAAGTATTAAAAAGAGTATTTGCACGTTCCCCGTCTTCTTGTAATAGGGAATCCCGTAGCCCATTGTTTGCAAGTGGAAGCACATCACATCACTGTTCCGATAGATTAAGTGGTAAAGCAAACATGTTTTTTGTTTGGGCTTCTTGAGCACCTATTCCCACTCCTGCCTACTGCCCAATCTCATTTGTTGAAGAGCAAATGAGACAAACAGGTCCATTTTTCATGAAGATCCAAATCTTTTTTCTGGTAATTTCATTAAAGCCCAATCCAATCCATTTGATTCCTTTTGTATGTGTATTAGCAGGAGACTTCTTCGATAGCTACACTTGTTTTTCGCAATTTGCACTCGAATAAAGTATCCACGTGCATATCCATAGTTCTTCCGAAAGCACTTTCTCCACGGAAGTTTGTAACAGAAAAGGACTTATATGAGAACCTTGCACCTTTTCGTTTGGCAGATCTTAGCAGATAATGATATTATTAATCTGTACATTTATTCTTCTAATGACAATGCTTTTGTTTGTTATTGCAAACTCATATAGTTTCATCTGGTGGCAGTGAAATATTTGATATTTGCTGGAAGTGGAAAAAGAAAAATTGAGCAAGTGAATCGGTTTGCTGTATGAAAACCAAGTTGGATTATCCCTATCATTTGTAACAGTTTCCGTTTATGTAGTGACGTGTCAGTCAAAATTTTCGTTACAGCGAAAGTCTCAACTTTACATTACTTCCAGTCTAGGTTTTGACACTATGATTTTACATTCATTATATGACCCTTGTTGTGACGCAATATATGGATCATGAAAGGATCTGTAATTTCTCGGGTTCAGAGCTCATGAATATATTCATGAGACAAGTCTTTCGCTTTCACGAGAAATGTTATGAGAATATGATTGAAAATGAAATATTGAGGAAAACGTTTGGTTTGGCTGACTTTCATATTTCATTTTGGCATTGTTCCTGACTGAGTGATGATGAGCAGAGTGGTTCGATGATAAACAATGTGTATTTTGTATGTCATCTCAAAATACATCTCAGTTGATCCAAAAGCTTAAAATATCAATGAATTTATGTTTGATGCAATTATTTCACGATTTTAGGTCTGGTTTCAAAATCGTCGAGCAAAATGTCGAAAACATGAAAGTCAGGTAAGCAAAGGTGTTTTGCCAATAACACTTGGGGGAAACTCATCCCTCGGACCTTTGGATCCACAATGCCGTGTAACCCCATTTCTACCTCCACCTCATTCCCAGTCTTCACAATCAGTGGTTCATAGCGGCCCCTTGTCATCCTCACTCTCATCTCCACCACATATGTCTTCAAGTGAAAGGAATTTGAATGGGGGAGAGGTGGCGGCCATTCCTCATCTTCCTCATCCACTCCATTGGCATCAACATCGGCAGCGTCCTTGCTGACTCAATCTCTAACTTCCGTTTCATCTTCCTCTGGAGCAACTGTCCCAACCTCAGAATCCAGTAGTAGCGGGACATCAATTCCTCCTTCCGTTTCTACATCATCAGCATCCTCTTTATTGAGTGGTAGCTTAGGAGGACATTCTGCTGCTGCTCTGGCAAATTCCTTGAGATTTAATCCTTATGACCTCAATCTACGTCCGTTGACACTTCCATCACCTTTGGACACAGCGTTTTTATCAGCTGCCCAACAGGTGTGAATAAAATTCTGAGAAGCTTGCACAGTTGACGATCTTTGCAGAATTTTAAAAAAAATGTATTTATAATTGCCATTTTAGTACGCAGCAGCCGCAGCAGCTTTATCAACAAGTGGGGGTTCTAGCTCCCCAATCGGACCAGGTTCTGGTGCTCCACACCCTTCATTGCTTTTGTATCCACCACCATATCCGCTTGCCTTATCGTGGGCAAGCTCCTGTCTCAGCTCTGCAGCGCAGCATCCCTTGATTCATCTGGATTAGATCGAATGAGTAACAAAAGTAGCTCTATAGCTGACTTGAGATTAAAAGCAAGGAGACACGCTGAAGCTCTTGGTTTGTTAGAGAAACCTACTTGAATCCTAAATAATGATATTATGCATAAATTCTCGTATAGCGATCTTACAAAAGAATCCCATTAAAAAAAAGGAAAAAATGATTATAAAATACATTTAACATGGTGCGTTCTTTTAACAGTAAGGTAATTTACTAGGTGTGCCCAACTCGGCAAACATTTGGTTAGTTACATTGGATGTAGTAGATATTGGTATAATTACAAATCCCACAAAATTGAGAATACAATATAAAAATGCTAAGTAGAATAAACGATACCATACGATATGAATGAGTGAATGCCATAAATAATTTCATTCTTTATTGTAAATGGTAAAAATTAATTGAAATAAAACAATATGAATAAGGTCTTGAAATTTCCGTTAATAATATTTCAGATATGAGCTATATATACATTACGCATAGTTCATAGTACAAAGCATATACTATTTTACACATGAAATGAACACTGAGGATGAGCACCAAGTTATAGCAAAGATTTGCCAACGAAGCAACTCCACTGCAAATATCTAGGGGGAAGCCTCCGCCTCCTCTCTCATTTTCATCACACACTTCCTTAATATCTGCGACTAATTGCGAGTTATTAACCTTACCCCCTGATTTAACCGGACAGTAGGGTGTGAAATGTCCAAGCACAGCATTCCATCCTGACTCTGGCAACTCTGGAAATTCCCTACTTCTAAAGTTTGTACAAAATTCATAGCTGAAAATTGATATGGCTCTAATATCCCTGGTTGTAACGGTCTCATCCACCCCAGCAGGGAGAGAAACGGTCAGTGACAGGTTGCCAAAACGGTAAGCTGGGTCAGCAAGATTGATGCAGGTGTACTTTACCTTGCCATTTTCATCAATTCCAGAAATGTAAAGGGTGTACCCACCAGCTGGATAAAAACCTGTGGTTCCTTTCTATAAAAAAATTAACATTCTATTTTTCGAAATGAAATTTTTTAGGTGTCCACTTAATTTCCACTAGTTTTTTTTTTTGGTAAGCTACCTTCATAGCCAAGACATATGTGCTAGGTGCCTCTCCATCATACGTAAAGTTGTAAATTTTAAATCGATACTTGTCCAAGATAAACACTTTCCCCTTAATTGAATGCTCCTTTGTTCCCTCTTTGAGCCAACCTACTTCAAATTCTTTGTAGTTGTACTCATCATCTGCAAATGGTTACAAAATAAGGCGTATTGCAGATGTATCATATTGGAAATTGCGATTGTGGTATGTATATGGCGTATTACTGGAATTTTCATTGCAATATTTTGTCAGATCGTCTGTTGATGGGTAATCTGCGTCGACGGTATATAAGCATGTGGTCATTACAGCGACAAGTATTGTCACAGCTTGTAAACTTTTTCGCAACATCTTATCCGATCGTTTGAAAACTGACTGAAGAAGAGAGTCCTTTATGGCTTTTCTCTTAGGTTGCTGAAGCATACGCAGCAGCTTCATTTGCAAATGTGAATAGCAAGTCGAACAAAACTAAGAACGACTTCCCATGGAAATGTTAATTTTTTGCAAGACCCTTGTCAAGCTAAAAGATCTCATATAGTAATGTACTGAAAAATAAAGCTCAATTGCTGATGTTTGGCCATCCTTCCAGTTTCAACCTGAAGATATTCTTCCCTTTCATCAATCGGCAACAATCAAGCGCACAAAGTGTCAGAGCCATCTTCTAATTCCTCATCTTGATGCACTGATAGATCTCAGGCAAAGGTAAGTATACACACAGTCCAGGCATTTGTGAGTAAATTGTACATACAACTTTACTACCAAGCAAAATTCATCTTAAACAATCGATTTAAAATTATTTCTAGAGCAAGAATAGTAATATGGCTGCTTCTATTGAAGATATTTTGTTGGTTTTTATCTGCCTGCTATTCCCACCTCTCGCAGCACTTTTATTGGCTGGATTTAAGATAGATCTCCTTATCAATGTAATTCTTACGTTGTTGGGAGTGCTCCCAGGCATTTGTCATGCATTCTACCTCATGGTCAAACATACGGAGGATCCATACTGGAGACGCCTCCAACGTGGTGAATATTGACCCATGACCATTATTATTCCGTCAATGCAAAATACAATTGTGACGACACTGAATAAATTTAAAGTAATGATTTTACAGCTAATTTCAACCAATTAATGCATTCAAATATAATATGCATTTTAAAATTTCGATCTGCTCATTTTATTTCCGAAAGACTGTTTTCGTAGTTTTTGTTTTCAGGTATTTCACATTTTTAGTACTGAAACGTTACATACATATAAAGTATGGTATAACAATAACCATAATATAAATCAAAGATACGTACGCATATATATGTTGGAAAGTATATAATAATCCCATGCTGTCAAACTGTCTGATCATAATAATAGGTCCAACGTGTGAGTCACAGTAGCTGTAATTTGATACATCCACTGAAGTTTGTTCTGTTAGGAATTTAGGGAAAAAGAAATACAAGGGAGAACAGAACAATGGAAAGATAAAACCGGAAGAGGCGTACACAAAAACGTGTCACATTGATTTACAGATTTTTTCGATTAGTCAAGTGTTTATTGCCAATTTTCTGAAGACGGTGATCATGTGGAAAATGAACACGGACAGTTGACTTCCACTTTACTTAGAATCGTTTCCAATTTCCACTGGATTGTTTCCTCTATCTATGCACATGTATTGGTATATTATGTACCGATAGGGAACATCAAACTGGCTGGGTACTCTACTTTGGACAAAGTTAACACACAATGAATGCAGTGATCATGACAAATACACCCAGATTGCTTTCTCTCCAGAAAGAATCCATCCCGTCAGAAATACAAGTTCAATGCAGTGCTCAGTCCAAATTACACACGAAATGAATATGGAACCAGGCTAAAGGAGGAGATGCGACTGGAATTTTTGTAGCAGATGACGGATTGAGTTAGCGGAAAGTGAACGTGAACAACCCGTCTGACCAAATCGGGATGTTTGTGGCGAAGCTAGCTAAGTGTTACCAATTTGTTGGGACAGAAGCAAAGCTAATTGGATTCCCTTGTCCAAACACATTGGTTAGTTTATCGGGAATGGAGTTGGCAGGTTGAAAATGTGGAAGTTACCGAATCCAAATATTGTTGTCCCATTCCACATTAAACATTCGACTGACACCATTCACCATTGCTACACTATTTTTAGTAAATTTGCGTACGTCTCAAGTTGTATACCTCTCTAGCCTTGAGAAATCATCTCAAAACATATACATATATATAAATGAATGAGTAATGTTCTTTTCTATAACATGACACGACGTAATATGGTTCGTGGTATGGCGTGGCGATATTTCTTTGTATATTACCAACGTCCACACAAATACACAGCTCGTTAACTCTTGGTTTGTCCCAATTAAAATTGCCAAATTATATAAGCAAACAACTTTTACGTGTTATAAGCACAAAATCACATTTTCTCTGTCTGCAACGTGCTCCATCAAAGGACTCTACACAACTTAAACACAGTACAAAAGGGTTGAGAGCGTGGGTAACAGTTTACTACAACCAAGTTTCAATGGAACCAGTTGGCTGCATTTACTCCTAATTCTATCCCCTATTGCATTTATATTTGGGGCTATATGGATGGATACGGCCTCCGATGTATCCTCATAAAGCCCATGATGAACAAGCTGCTGTGTAGTAATTTAATTATTGTGATCTATCTTTTCGCGTTTGTATCCTCGGTTGTTTTTAGTTTTAACGTGTATCGTACATATTGTGTGGGTATTTTCCCAATGTTGAGGATATTAGGTACACATCCACATGTTTATTAGATGCTGCTGACGATTGGGATGATGATGGCAAAACGTTTATATTTATATTTACAAGTTCCCGAAATCTAGCACGCTAATAACATCTACTGATTATGGAATGGTGACTGGTTAGCTTTCTCTCTCTCTCTGCACCCAACTTTTGGAAATTTATCTGTAGCAAGTACCATGAATGAGGACCGTGGGAGATGTAATGAAATTACCAACAGAATTAACAGCATCGTACAAGTGTACACTGGTGATTTTGCCATTTTATAGTTGTTTCTTCCTCTCTGGCTACAATGAAAACTTTTGGATTTCAGCCTATGCAAAGTAAATCATGGCGAAAATTATTAGGCAACTTATTCTTGTTTACGCTTTTTGCTCAACCAACAACAAGAAGACTACAAGTCAGTGCGGAGGAATCTCATCTCCTCTCTTTATTTACATATAGTAAAAGCAATTTTACGGCCGAGAGTACAACCATGACTTTATGCTTTATGCAATATTTGATAATATTATTTCACTTTTATGGCTTAACACAGCGTTGGCCATAACTAATGAGATTAACTCAATTCATTAATTTACATGTTTGATGTTGGCTTGTGGTGGAATGGAATTCTGGATGAAACTAGATATTCTGCATACATATTTATCTAAATCTACTCATGTGCATGGAGTTGTTCCCTATAGCTTTCCAGGAAAGTTGGACCAATGAAGCACACAATAAATACATAAATGAACAAGTAACATTCAGGTACGAAACAAGAACAGTCATATTATGCTGCGACTACTTAAATGAGCTTTGGCTTCTGTAAATGCCAGCATGGAAAGTTGGTCCGAACATTAGCCCAAAATTATTATAGCTTTCATTCTAATGACGGGATGAAGCTGCACAACATATTTTATTTGAGTGTTATAAAAATAACGACAATCATATTTCCGAGTATTATGCTCTAATTTAATGGGGAAAGCGGAGTGGAGTGAGGAAGTCCGGAAATTTCATTGGAAATGTTGTGCTGATGCCGTAATGCTATCATAAAATCACTGGTCATAATCTGAATGGGTCCAAAGTTATGATGGCATAGTTGCTGAAATGGCGGTGATGCCGGCAGTAGGCATTCCTATTTCGTTTCATATTAAATCACACGAAAAACTGAATAAGCGTAGAACTATATAGTCAGTATTATAGTTGTAAATAAACATGGCAGTTTAGCTAACATCCATCCCTAGTTTTCATAAAATCACGTAATGTTATGTATTTCACAAATTAGACGGTAATAATCAGCGGAGCATGATTCAATAAATTTTAGTTGCTTCTCATTTTCATCATAATTCTCTACAAGCTGTATATTGCAAACTTTGCTTCTGCGTGGGATTTTGTTGAAACTTAATTACTGAATTTCCGCAACATTTAAAATCTCAAAATAATGTAATTAGTACGATTTTATGATGTAGCTTTATTTATAGAATTTCGAGAACTCGCATTTCCTTGTCGATGAAAGAGGGAGAAACGAAAGCTTATAGAAAGTTGAATATGTAAAACAAATGCAGGCAGATTTGATTGAACCTTACGTGACTTAAAGTCTCATGGGTGCAATATTACAAATATTATTTTGAGTTCAAGAAGTATTACTATTGTTTTGAATCGAGTAGAAGTCACTACCAGCAGCTTTCGTCTCAATCAAGTGGAAGTGAATGGATTAAGACATTAGTTGAATATCCAATGTAATGTGCTCATTTCAACTACCCTTTAGCAGTACTCATCCACCCTTCTTTAGCATACAATGTTAAGGGCATGGAAATATTTTAATTCAGCAACATGATGTTTCTCTTTTGTTGTGTTGTACCACATAAGTAAAGATGAGTAAACATGATTTGCTCATACATACTTCACAATATATGCTGAAGCTTTCGCTATCGCTCTCACAAAAAAAGAGCATTCATTCCTCCCGTCGTCTTTATACCAGGAACGGATTGTTCTCACTGAGGAATATTATCAGTTTGGGAGCTATACTCGGTCTATAATCGAATTAAAAGCCAATGGGGTCCATCCAATGAGCCAACCCTAACATAATTGGATGTGACACAAATTGGAGGGAGGGTGCATTCTTCTGTGTATCCGTGTACGTGAATACCTTAGTGGCGATGCACAATGAAAAAATCCTCTGCAGCTGCTGCGGTCTTTGATGTTTGAGTTGCGAGTGAGAGTGAAACAGCATTCGCCAGAAGAAAGAAAGACCATTGTCGACGCTGGCTGGAATTTCGTTCATCCCGAGAACCCCTGCCTCAGCTAGGCTGCATTTTCTCTCAACATGGTCTCGATGATGTATAAACTCATGCCATTTGAAATACACTAGTTTTATCAGCAACTTGCCTTTCACTCAAAATAATTTGTATTCATAAAGGAATGAGTAGTTTTAAAATATTAATATTTTAAATGAGTTCCTTTTGATTAAATGCAAACATGCAAAAAAGACACACTGCAAGAAAAAATAGGACGTAATTTTGGGGCTTCATGCTTTGTGTAAACTTCCTACTTTCACTTTCTTTTTGTTTGAGACCGTTGTCCACTTTGAATACAAAAGGAAAGTTGGTGAAAATCGAGTTGAGAGTGCTTTTATGACACGACTTTCCCTTGGCATATTCAATCCCATAAAACTTGGCCATTTCCAGTCCCATTGAGCCATCTCAATTTATAACCGATTCCACCAGTCAACTCATAATTCCATAAAAGTCAGATAGCTTTTCTGGGAAGGATACATTTTACTGGGTATCATAATTTTTTAACGTTTCCCTGATCCAATATTTAAGATAAAGTGCATTTCGTCTGGACTAGCATAACATTACCTATATATTGATAGTGACCAGAAAGAGCAGACTTTTTAAAAAAATGGACATGAACTGTACCTACGACTTTTTCTTACTTAAACTGGTCAGAAAAATGTGTAAAAACGAAGAGAACTTGAAATTCTCCGTTTGTAAATGTGGCCTTTATGCTACTTATCAGAAATAAAAGTGTGTGAGAGCTCCTCCCTAATTCATACCATTACAATGATAACTTCACACAAAATATAAATTTCCCCCTTTATATATGTTCCTTAATAGCAGCAGCAATATTGACCGTTTTGGGATTTTCACACAGCACACACGTAGATTTTTTCTTATATAACATTCACTGCGGCTATATATTGAAAATGAAGAATAAGTAGGTGCTCCAGATATTCATTAGTACTTCCAAAATGTGCATTTCCCATAAAGACACATAAAAGTGTGTGGTGGCCCCTATAAGCTTTCCTTCTGTTGAAGCGGAGGAGTAAAACTTTAACAGGAGAGAAGTGACAGGCTAAGTGGGGATTGATTTACTGTTATCACCATCATGATATCCCCACTTGAGGAAAAGCCAATACGATATACTGCTTCTGTCTAGCTGGCACTTTTACTGGTCATGAAAGCAAAGTCCAGTTATGTTTCACATACTTTTTCCATTCCGTCTCGCGTTCCGGGTTCTGTGTGTCTCAACTCGCTGGGGTTGTGTTTATATGGAACCGAAATGGGAGAGGAAAGAAGACAGAAAGTACAAGACTGGACGGAGCTCAAACTCACAAGTCGCCAAGCCAAAAGTCGTTCGAAGCGAATGTTATCTTAACATAATTGCCTTTCTATCGAATATGACGTTATATATGGATTTATCGCATTTTTACCAAAAAACTTGAAATGTCAACCTTACTTCAGTAGAGGACCAATAAGGAGTTAAAAACTTATGAGTGTTATCATATCTTGTAATTTCATATTTGACAATGAGATGCGTAGTAATTAGCATCTACAGAAGGGAATCCCATTTAGTATATTCCATACAGACCTACATATAACGCATATATGTAGTGTATCTTTTATATATATGTACTGGATGTTGTTTGGAAACTTTTTGTTGTAGTACGACATTATTTACGTCAGCCCGCTCCATTATCCAAATGTCAACCTTTTATTTATCTGACCTCACCCATAATAATGGATCCTTGGGTACTCCTGGATGGGTACTTTGTGAGAGAAAATTGTGTGAAAAATGGGAGGAGAAAAGAGACAAGGACAAGAAATGGGAACAAGTTAACTACTATGGTTTGGTTGCATTACACTCTCTCATAATGCTATGTATAGCCACAAGACAACACATGGAAAAACTTTTTTTTACCAAGTTGCCAACTCACTTTGATTTTTCTTACTTTCATTCTTACAACTTAATCTATGGTCGTATGTGTTGATGGTCGGGGGTTTGGAGAAAGTGTGTAAACTTTTTAAGATGCATAAGCCAAAACTGTTTC
This sequence comes from Orchesella cincta, assembly GCA_001718145.1. Lineage (NCBI taxonomy): Eukaryota > Metazoa > Arthropoda > Collembola > Entomobryomorpha > Orchesellidae > Orchesella > Orchesella cincta. The sequence continues at coordinate 38,699 of LJIJ01000735.1, read as the reverse complement.
GGAAGCCTTGTTCTGAGAGAGGTACTTTCTTTTTTCTTTTCGAAGGAGCAAGAGTTGTTTCGTCCCTTTACGAGTTTTGTTTTTCCACCAGAATTGATGTTTATTTTAGCAATTTAGTAAAATAAATGTGGGATCCGAACAATGAGCCAGAACTACTACATGATAATGTTTTGTGTGTAATTTCCTCCGGTAATTCAATAAACTTCATAGAGAAATTAGAGGGAAAGAAAAAGCACTTTAGCTACAATTTACACTGTACTGCATAATATCATTGTCTCATTTAGCATGGCATAGCATGGCATAGCATGGCTTCTTCCTCCCTTCTTGTTTATTATAATGAAATGAAATCATAATCACGCAGTAGAGGTTTCTCCCATAAATTCTAATAATTCTCGTCATTCCTTCAGCCATTACAACCAGCACTGATTTTTTCTCAGGGTGGAGAGGATATTAAAGAGTGAAATTAAATTACATTTAGTGGATGTGGTTTGGTGATTCATAAAATGGTATGATTTTTGTCAACATTATTATGTGTAATTGTTCTTTCTAAAATGGCTTGGCTTAATGTGATAATTTGCTTAAAGTCTCTGGTTGGAACGAAGGGAGGTACAGTTTCCAGAAGACTGCTGCTGCAGCTTCCAAAGAAAAGCATGGCATAGTATAATATACTTAAGTTGAGGAAAAAAATAGAGAGACTCCAGCTCTCCGTTGTGCAGTAATAATAAGATGCAGGGATAAATCCAAAAATCCAAGATGCTATTTCTTTCCACTTGGAAGAGAAAAACTTTGGCCATAACTGAAAACAACTGTCATAATCATATTACTTGTACAATGTGCTCATAATAATGTGCTGGTGACAGTTTAGTACGGAAATGAAGAAACACTTGGGTTGGTGGAGTTGGAACTGGGAGCCTTTATATGGATATACATTTTATACTATAAGGAAACCACAAAGCAGATGTACTTTTCAGTTTGCGGATGGTATATTAGTGGTGAATAGAGAGGGAGCAGAATAGATAGGGTTAAACTATCCCGTTAACTCTTTCTCTGTCTCACAGTTCTGTTTAATGGGCAGTGTTAACTGCAGAATAGCTCTAAGTAGGCATATTAATGACATTTTCCACTTGGGTTGAAGAGCAAGTAGTCCCCTTCTTTTGGTGAAAGCAGCTCTTCGTTGGCTGATGATGAGACGACTGTAAAAATGTAAACGCCACATATTATCTCGGTTATATTATTATGTACAGTGTATTTTTCTGGGAACAGACTGGCTTGCTTAGTTGCTGTGTTTTGTAGCAGTGTCATTGTTTTTTGTTTGGGATTTGCATAAACTTTCCAAAGTTTACTGTCATTTTTTGGTTGGTTGGATTCTTTGAATAGCCGAGTTCGGAATGTAAAAAAATATGAAAAGTGTGTAAGAACTGGGGTGTCTTTATACAGAATTCCCCGAGGACATAAGGATGGCATTCATTTTGTTAATTTGACAGTTACTTTGAATTGTTGTTGTATGAGTTTCATTTAGTCATAAAAATATGGGATGGGATTTTTATGGAAATTTTATTGGAATGTGTGGTGTAAAAACTGAAAATGAATAAAACTCCAATACCAATACTTAAGCTGCATTGAGCTATATGAAACATGAACACGAGGACAATAACTATATAACACTTACAACTTACATTTTTCTTGGTTGTTCACATTTCATATTTATTTCAATGTTCTTTGTATTGACTCCTGTTTTGAACGTATATTGTTTGCACATATATAATAAAATATCGACAATAAGCATTGATCAACGATCAGTCTTTAATTTTAGATAAATCTGGAGAGTTTCTGCATGGACTTGGGACAACATGAGAACTTTGCTTCAAAGATGAATGAGATAACCGGAAGAATAAGGAAAATATCCGTATTCCTCCTTTCGATTCTCTCATGAACTAATAATTGTAAGTGCTAGTTAACTAGTAAAGCTTAGCTTCAATGGTTAAACATAATGAAAATGAAATTCTCTACAGAAAAAGAACAGTACAAACTATCCCTAAAATTGTTTGAGAACTCATACATTTCATACAACAATGAAAGATGCAGATGAAGAACAAGGACCAACTAGCTAAAATACTCCTCCACCGATACGAGAGCTATCTATCAAGGAACAGAAAATGCAAAATGTATATCGTTCACATCCTTAACTCAACCACCCACAGCCAGCTGCCGCAAAGGGAGAGCATACATTTTTAGTACATCTGAAATACAAAGCGAACAGAGCATATCAAATTTCACTATATACAAATTTCTATATATACAGACACAATAATGTTAGAGTTTCCTATATAGCTGATGCTGAAATAATGCATGTACTATTTACTTTTCATTTCTTATGAGACCGATGTGGATGTTCTCGAAACTTATACATTTACTCCTTAGGTACATTCTTATCCTTCACTTGAGCTCATAGGGAGGTACACAATCGATTTAGGTATTCTGTCCATCATTATGCATAGTGTTAGAGTATACGAATGGGACTTGATATTGGGTCCGTGTGAGTGTTAAGGAACAAATTTTATGTACATTGAAGTAGATACATACCTACTTACACAACATAACAACCCAACCACACATGTCCTTAGTGAAATATAAAAATGTACGTGTATTTGTATGTGCTACTACATAACAGTTTATTTGTGCCTTTTCCTTGTGAAATTTGTTGTTTTGTCAAATTAACTTAATCCTAGGATTATCTACCTTGTTTTCCAAGACGGTTATGCAACCACGGATAAGTCTTGAATGTTTTGGAAAAGTGTGAATTGTGCTGATCAATCAAAATAAGTTTAATTGAGCAGCAAAACCGTGGAATAGTTTTGGAAGCAATTAAAATAGGTAAGAAAATGCTAGAATTTTAACTAAATTTAATGTGCTTTAGTTAGTAATCAATTGTTGGGGTTTGGTTTAATTTTGAGGATCAATAGCTTTTCCACAATTTGTTTCGAAGCTAAAATAACAATTAAATACAGCTTTATAAGTTTGCAATGTTCACCTTAAATTAAAATGTACCGTATTGAAGTTTCTCCTTCCTCCATCCGTATCCTTTATTATCCACTTTCAAAAAATAATATTATATACAAGGATAAGTAAAGAGAAACTCGAAACAAGTCTTCTGGTCAAAGAAAAACATAATACAACATTCAAGGCCAAGTCAACAATTGAGTCTCATTACGTAGTCTAGTTTTTCATTCCCTGCTCAATAATTGATAATCCTATTAGCTGTCAAAAATGTTTTTCGATAAAAACACTTCAAGGGCAAACACGTGCCTTGTTAATAAGAAAAGGACCATTAAATAGTATGATAGTCTAGACCATTCCGTACTATAAAAGCTGGCTTCGCTTGGTGTTTGGATTATATGGAAATTGGAGCTTTGGATAATTATTAATTGGTTACTATCAAACTAGAATATTCTCAGGTAGAAGGAAAGGAATCATTATATTCGGGAACAGAAGGAATGTTTATGAAGGAATACATATTTGTATACCGAGACCTTTTGGAATACTGGGTTCGGCTAAAAAAGGCACATTTAGATTTTAATGCATGTCCACCTCCCCACCTAATGAATGACAGGTTGAATAGATGGTGGCTACCTAAGCCGACATAAGTGTAGAGTGAAAATACTATAGACTTGCTTTCACCTGTCCTTTGTATGTAATTTTGTATTGGCCAGTGGGCTGAATAAAGTATAAGTAAACGTAGATATGCATCCAGGTAAACCATATAGATGCGTAATTGCTACACACATAACAGCAAGTTAATGATTCAGTGGAACGTAAAAAGTATTCCAACTAGCCTTCAGTTTCAGCATAGGAAATGAAGCATGGTAGTTTTGGGTTCACGGAAAAAATTATCGTCGTCTTTTGATTTGAGGACAAATTTAGGAATGTTGAGAGCTTGTCTAATCTAATGTAATCTGCACTATTGGTGACTGATATTAATTTGAAGTTATATTCAATATTTATAAATGGTGTAGTTCATTTTTACCCTATGTTGTATAATACGTACCGCTGTTTCCTAATTCAGGGGAATGAATGATGAAAGTAGTGAGACGAAGAGAAGGTAGCAAATCGATTTTTCATCTATACTTAACACGAGCTACTGTGAAACGTATTAGATATTGTTTTCAACAATTTCTGGGTCTGAACCCAAATATATTTTTGATGAGAGTAGTACTTACATAATTGAAGAGAGACGTGAATATACCATGAGAAGTGAATTTGTGCAAGTAATATGACTGGTGCCATTTGCACTTCATAACCCTTGTCTTCCAATTCCCATGTCCTTGATGAGATCTTGGAAATAGACTGGAATAGATAGATGTTAAGAGAAATCAAATGGGAATGGAATGGGAATCGCTTGTATTTACGAGGGTCTACTTTGTAATGTAAAAATTTCGCCCACATTTCTTGGAATGCTTTCTATTTCTTTAGTCATTTTTAGTTGTACTATATGTGCAAAAATAGTTTATGGAGTAACTCTTTCCATCCATTTCTAGAGAGTATTATTTACGCATCGTTATTAGCAGTCTAGATAGACCGCACATATTCAGACCGACTGGAAAGCTTATGTAACGCTTCGTGGAGACAGGTTTAGTTAGGTTACGTAAAGTCAATTTTTACACGTTGTGTATGGAACTCATGGAACCCTATTGTCTGCTGTGTCCTGCTTCCAAGCGAAAGTCTAAAATAGCGTGTTCCCAGTTTATACAGCATGAAATATGTACAATGTATTGTTAGGTGTATGAAAGGTGAACTCCATTTAGAATTGATGGAATAAGGAGCTTCCAAAAGAAATGAATATATTATATCAACGCTTTGTTATCGCGGCTATGTAATATCTAGCACAAACAACTCAATTCAATAATAGCAGCGACGAAACTGGTCGATAAAATAGATGTTTAATTTGCAACTCTTTATGAAACTTTGGTGTAAAATAAGATACGCTCTGTAGTGAATTTTAAGGTGTTTATAAGTTAGAGAAGTAAAACTTAATGACAATCCACGGTGGATTTATATCAGATAAAGAGTGTAGTCGTGCTTCAATTTCGTTATAATTGGCTCTCTTATATAAGTATCACGCGATTATGTAAGTCTCTAATTAAAATAATTTGAGATTATATAACTGAATTTTGTTTCGTCAAGTGGGATTCGCTGCGCTGGCAAGAAAATTTAATTATCTCGCTTTTACAACACATTAAATATTATGTGAGAATAGATATGGTGATCCATGATGGGTAAGCTGCAAATACACTGCAACTACTCAACAAGTCATTCTTTTTGATTTGATGTCTACATCCTGTCCTGATAAAGAGTGTTGACTTACATTTTGCATTGAATCGCATGTAATAATAGGTGATAGCAAGGAAATAGTAGTAGACCTGTTTACTTTTACTTAGTTGCTTACCAAGCATGTTTAAAGTGAGTATGTAGTCTGACTCATTCAATAAGTCATAAATAGTACTAGTCCTATCTAGTTAGTAGATACGAACGAAGCCACTCAAACTATGTCAGTTTTGAATAATACATGGAGTGAAATGAGTATCCTCAGTATCCTTGTAATTTTTGTTGTTGACTTCGGCTTTGAATATTAATGGCCAATTGGAAATCCAGAGTTCAGTAAGGTTTTCTTCTTCATAACACAAAATACAAGTTGAAATTAATCTTTTAAAATGGTATGGGCCCAGTCAAGTGGTTTTAGTTAGTATAAATGTATTTATGTATTGTAATTTGAAATTATATCAAGTTTTTTTTTGTGTTTTACATTTACAGGTGGACAAGTGATTACTGTGTTGATTGGGTTTACTTGCATTCTAGTCAACTGCCCTTCCAAAATTCTGTTTAAGGTCGAGTAGCAAACAATGGTTGGTGTGGAACGACTATTTGCCAAGGCGGGGCAGTTATTGTTATCAAGCCAAAGAAGTGGGGTGTTAGCCGGAAACTGCTGTCACACTTTCTCTTGCAATCCTGTTGGACTTTCACTTGTGAATTCAGTTCGATATAATAGCAACCGCGCTTCCATTTGTAAAATCGGTCGCCTTCAGTATCTTCGTCATTATCCTACTCTCGTTGTCAACCCTGACGGTTCTACTTTCACCATCCGCTACAAGGAACCCAGACAAATAATCAAGGTATGTAATATAAAACCTTGAAATGTTTGGTTGAATCCGACTAGTAAGATTTTAGGTCTAAAAATATTGTTGTTTTTTGTTTGGGTCACAGCTTCCAGTGGATTTAAGCACTGTGAGTGAAGTAGAAAAACTGAAGCATTTGGAACGAAGAAGGGCAAAGACTAGGGTCTCCCTTGAAGAAGACTTTGATGACGTGGACTTTGATTCCTCAAAATACTTGAAGCTAGTCAAGAAAAAGTAAACAGTTAGTTCTACGTAAATTTATGTGCTACTTTGACCATATTGTGTATCCTGATAAGTGGAGCCTTTAGTTTCTAAGTTCGGAAAAGTTTAAACAAGGTTAGTAGTTTACAAGTACAAACAATGAAGTTTGGGTAAAACATTTTTTCAATGCCATGTTTAGTAGAAATAAATTAATGTAGTTACAAAAAAGCTCTTTTGGATTGAGTTGTTATTTGCATTGTTTGTTTGCTTTTTAAACGTGGCATTCGAAATGGTTTTACAACCTCAGTTAAACGGTGTTTCATATTATTGAATTTTAACTTGAGCCTATCATGAAATAATCTTAAATAGAAATGTCGGAGTCAGTTGTGGAGCGGCTACCGATTCCAAATGAAAGTGATCATTCCCCTCCAAAGAAGTTACGGCTAGACCCATCATCGCATGATAGTTTATACACAATGCTATTTCATCATCGGAAGCCCCTGATATTCCCAGTCCCACAGATGAAGACTTTGACCCAGTACAGGCTATTCTTGACGCTGGGAAACGATGTCGTGAGGAGGAGCAGAGGCGAAGTGAAACAGGAACGAATCAGCCGAATAACAAAGCCATTCAGGAGAAAAAGGAATCAGATAACCTTTCCCCTGGTGAATCTGAGGACGATGAAGATTCAGATACAATCGAGGAGCCCTCTGACAAATACGGTTCTAAAAGACCTGATGGTTCGGAAGTTAAAGTCGTAAAGTCGTCGAAAAAGACTGGAAAAAAGAAAAACAAAAGCTCCAGTTTGCGTCGCAATATTAAAGATATTTTAAAACATGACCAGCTGGACGATTTGACGATTGCTGCTCGAAAAGAGGAAGAAGAAAGGAGACAACGTATGAATCTCAAGCTCCAACAGCTTCAACAGCAGCAATTAAAATTTTTGCAGGAACAACAAACCTACTTATTAAGGGAGAGTTTACTCAGTGCTAGTGGTTATAATCAGTTGAACCCTCCGTCCCACTCGGTAACTGAATTGAAGAAACTAATTCGTAAAAGACACAAAACCGTTTCGTTAGACGCGAGTGGAAAGCCAATATCAAACCAAGAAGACGAGGAGTGCATATTGTTAAGTTCTGATGACGATTGTGATAACCTTCCGAAACCTGTTGGCTCCGTTCCATTACTACCATCTTCTTGTGTTCCTAGTCAAATTAGTGCATTGTTAAGTCAAACAGTAAATAGAGAAGTACTGAGCAGCTAAAAAGTGCCTGCCTCAACGCGAGAGGATAATTGCGTTAAGTTCGGACGAGGAAAACTCTGAGCATGATAGAAATAGATTATCCTCAAAAGACTCCCGTTTATATGTGGGAGCCATAAATGATGACCGCATCGTTCAAGGGGGAAGTGCTGGAGCAGAAAGTGATGATGATTGTGTGATAGTCAGTCCGGAACCAGAAGGGGATGAGGAAATAGAAGAAAAGGATGAGTGCAGTCAGGACCTACTCAACGTACCGGACCAATTTGGCCGTGTTTTAGTGAATGTTGGTCATCCTGATGGAGACACTGATTTGTTTCTAGCTCCACAAATTGCCAAAATTATTAAGCCACATCAAATAGGTGGGGTTCGATTCTTGTATGACAACGTTGTTGAATCCAAAGACAGGTAAATAAAAAAAATGTTTAGTACTATCAAACTATGGCATTATATAATATGATGGCTATATTAAAACTTTCTGTTACTCCAATGTGTCAACAGGTACAACGAATCTTCAGGATTTGGGTGCATTCTCGCCCATGCCATGGGCTTAGGAAAAACACTGCAAACCGTAGCCTTTTGTGATGTTCTTCTCCGAACAGTTGGGAAAACTGTTCTAATCATTGTCCCCATTAACACCATTCAAAATTGGTTAAACGAGTTTAATAGATATCTACCTTCAAAAGACATTAGTTGTTCAAATAGTAGCGTTTATGTGAAACGTCGGAGTGGGAAAAATAAGGTGAAGCGATCAGATTGTGTTCAGAATGGTAGCGGCAGTCCCGAAAAGCCAAGCCAGCAAACAACTGACGATGTATCATCAACACCGGACTTATCACTGAACTTGGGATTGTACCCTAATCTATTCAATCTTCACGAAAACCAAGTAGCACCATCATCATCAAATACGCTTAACAATCCTCCCGAAATTCCTATACCATTGGAAGCTTCAGAACCAGAACCGACTACGTCCTGTGACCCAGCATTAGAGACAAATGTTCATTATAGACATTTTGATGTGTACTTGCTGAATGAAACTGTCAAATCTTTACAAGCAAGAGAAAGAATAATAACGACCTGGACTAGCAAAGGGGGAGTGCTTCTACTTGGTTATGAAATGTATCGCATGTTAGCTTTGAAACGACTGAAAAAGTCGAGTAGGAAAGTTCTGAGTCTTGACCATGAGGAGAGACTAGCTGAAGCTGAGAGCTTGAGTAGAATATACGACTGTTTGGTGGAACCTGGACCAGATTGTGTTATTTGCGATGAAGGACATAGGATCAAAAACAGTGGAGCAGGGATTTCACAGGCTTTGAAGGCAATAAAAACGAAACGGAGGGTTGTGCTTACTGGATATCCATTACAAAATAATTTGATGGAATATTGGTAATAATTATCACAATTAAAATCTTTCATTTTTTAGCTTCAAAAATTTCGCCATGTATTTATGTATTAAAAAAAATGAATTTCATAGGTGCATGGTAGATTTCGTACGTCCGAATTATTTGGGTACAAAAGCAGAGTTTTCCAACATGTTTGAACGTCCAATTCAAAACGGCCAATGTGCGGATTCAACTTACGAAGACAAACGTCTAATGAAATACAGATCTCATGTGCTGCATTCACTCCTCGAAGGGTTTGTTCAGAGAAGGTCCCATTTGGTTTTACGAAATGCCCTACCGCAAAAAGAAGAATGGGTATTCCTCGTAAAGTTAACTCCGATACAGCTGAAAATCTATCGTGAATTCATAAGATATCTGAGAGAAGATTTGGACAGCGATAACGCATCTGCGAATCCTATCAAAGCATTTGCTGTATGCTGTAAAATATGGAATCATCCTGACGTGTTGTGGAACGTTGTGAAGAAGAATTTGGATCTGGAGATGGATTTAGATATTGACGAAGTACGTACAATTGTGAAACCCAACAAGTCAAGAGGAACGGGAAGACCTCGAGGAAGACCTCCTTTAAATGGAATTTCCTTATCTTCACATGGAGGCGGGGATCAATTTGATGGGCCACTTTTTGCTGAAAGTTCTAGTTACAAGGCTGAAACATCAGGAATATCTTTGGAGTGGGCGAAACCCATCTTCGAAAATTATATACCTGAGGTCATGGAAAATGGGGTGAAGTTTGAGCTTCTCTTTCAGCTTTTGGAAGAAACTGTGGCTGTTGGAGACAAGCTTTTAGTGTTCTCGCAAAGTCTACTTACGCTGGACCTAATAGAAATCTTTCTGAAACGGAGACTGAGTTGGCGAAAGACGTTTGACTACGTACGACTTGATGGCTCAACGGCTGGATTGGAGCGTGAAAAGTTAATTAACGAATTTAACACAAATTCAGTACAAAAGTTATTTCTTATTTCAACGCGAGCAGGATCCCTAGGTATTAATTTGGTTGGAGCAAACAGAGTATGCATATTTGATGCGAGCTGGAACCCTTGCCATGATAGCCAAGCTGTTTGTAGAATTTATCGGTAAACAATTTGAGAAAATATAGATTTGACTGACTGTTGCGATTTCCTTTCCTGTATTTTTTTCATAATTGCGATTGTAAATCTCTATCTATTGCAGGTATGGTCAAACGAAACCCTGTCACATTTACCGTTTTGTGTCAGATTGCACGCTAGAGAAACGGATATATGATCGTCAAGTAAGCAAGAAAGGCATGGCGGACAGGGTTGTTGACGAAATGAATCCCAACGCACCGTTTAAAAGCAAAGACGTCAGCTCGTTCTTAGTTTTGCAGCATGACCTTTTAGATAAGCTGCCTTATATTCGATGTGATCTGAACATGGACAAGTTTACAGACCCAGTAATTCGTAACTTGCTTTCAAAGATGGGAGATACGATCACACAGGTACAGTATTATATCACTTTATGCTTTTAGTTTTAGTCATCTTACGTTTTTAGTAATATTAGTATTAACTGAAATGCTTTGTTATTTTCAGGAACCATTTGAACACGAGTCTTTGTTAATTGACCAAAAGCACCAGCGACTGTCCAAATCCGAGAAACGCTTGGCATTGAAAAACTACGAAAAGGAAAAGCAAACAGTAGCAAATGCTTATGCAACCTACTCTCGTCCTAGTTACACGCAGTATTACAACTCTATTAATCCCCTGCCATCATCAACTTCTTCATCGTATAATGCATCATCATCATCATACTCCAGATATAGTGGTCATCGGTCAACGGTATCATCGCTGCATAAAAGCAGTAGTGCACACAGTTCTTCTGTGGACTCACACAGATCTATGAGCAGCAGTGCAACCTATGACCGTTTTGAACTACACATAAATGCTCTGAAAAGTCGTGGAATATCTGTGTATCCTGTGGAATTACACCAGGATACTTATCTGAATGATCCGTCAGGCACTCAAGATATGTATATTCGTGCTGGAGAGAAAGTATATATTTTGGTTTCTCAGAAAGGCACTTACCTCCGAGTTCAAGGGAAGCTTCTTCGTGTCCCCTATGTTGGAACAGAGATGAACCAAGAACAAGCGGAACATTTTGTTATGTCACTGCTTCAACTACCTGCGGCTGAAGATAGAAGAAGCACTTTGAGCATGTCACATGTATATCCTGCTGAGCAACCATTACCCCCGTCAAATACACTGTTTCAGAAGAATGCCAACCATTTACAAATCACAAACTCCCGAAACAATTCCGGAGGAGATGTAATGATGGCGACTTCAAATTGGAATGCTAGTAGTGGTAGCAGTAATAGTAATAGTGCCAACATACAGCAACAACAGCAGAAGTCCAGCGCGGCTGGAACAACTTTAAATCAATACTTAAATGATGACTATAGATCAAAGAATGGTTCATATTCCTCACCAGCTTCACACTCACAGTCAGATCTGCAGAGCTTAACAAGACTAGCGGAAACATTTTGTCAACTTGGGCCATCCGCAGACCCATTTTCCTCTGATAGTTCTAAACAATGGACACCTTCTCCGTCTACTCCCAAACAACGAGAAGGCGTTGTATCCCCACCGGAGCTTGAAGTCATTAAACTAAACCATTCTCATTCACAGTCCCCAAGTAGTAGTTCCAACTCCAACTCATCCAGATCCAATTCTAGAACCAACAGTCCGTACCGTCAGAACTGGAATAGCAATAGTGCTCATGATTCAAACGGAAGTGGGTTGGCATACAAAGACAACCATAACTTCGTGAAGCAACCGGATAACTCCTCGTTTTACACTGATTTTTTACGATAACTCCCTTGAACCTTGCTGCTGCTGCTGGGGCTTTACGACAGGCTCAGGCTTCTAGTTCAAGTTCCTCTACAAGACCGCAGCCACCGGCTCCACCACACAGAACACTGACGCCCAGAAGTATTGGCCTATCGATAGTCGCCAAAGTATGCACAGTGATTATTATAGACAAGCTTACCCCAGAGACACTGGTCATAGTCATCAAGGATTTGACTTGTCTTTTCCAAAGTTTGGCAGCCCGACTCAATTGGCGAACCCATTGGGAAGCTTTAATGCTGCTGCTGCTGAAGAAGCGAACAAATCCAGCTCTCTTAACTTAGCTGTGGACTTTTCCACAAATAATTTCAATTCAGTTGAAACTAACGGAAGATCTTTACTCGATTCAAATCCGTTAAACTTTGATAGCAAAAGTCACTTTTGATGTGAGGAAGTCAAGTGAACTTTAAACCTAACCCAACCTGAAATGTGCGAGTGTTAAAAGTATTGCGAAAACTTTTGATGCATTTATGTTTGTACCTTACAAGTTAATTAGTATGTAGCATTTTGTTTGTGTGTTCAGTGAATTATTGATGTACAATGTATGCAAGTTACAATTTTAATATTATCTTTCCTTACCTCATAGTATTCACTGGCGCATTTGCTCCTCCATAATATTGACTGCATTTTCCGAATAAATTTAATTATTGTTAACTGTAGATATTCAAATATTGTTAAACGATTATGTATGTATCGGGTTAACGCAATAGTAATATTTCATTTCGTGTGTTATAGTAATATGTTAGCTTAAAATTGTACGTTCGTAAAATATTCCCCGTTATGCATTTTGTAACACAAGTCCAACATCAAAGTACAGTTAGTTCAATTTTTAGAGTAGCCCATACTAAACGATAATTGTATGAAACTATTAGAATTCACGGAACTTGTATAATTATTATGAATAAATGTCATATATTTTAGTAATTTAGATGTCTTCATTAAGCGATTGGTATTGATTCTTTCATTCAATTTTATTTTATTTCAAACTAGGATTAGAAAGACAAACAAGTTTAAAGCATAAATATATAAGAATTAAACTCTTTCCATAATAAGACGTAAAGGTATCGTAGAATCAAATGAGAACTAAATGTTGAACATTTGAATATGACGGAAAACATACTTGGTACCTTAAGGAAACAAACTCATTTGGAAATTACAACTCACGAAACTTGATTGCACAGATTAGCTTATGCTGATTAAATTTCCAATCTTTCTTCTGACAATCCCGAGAGCAGTAGTGGCGACGACAAGATGAGCACTTCTTTTCTGCTCCTGGTTTATAGCATCGACGGCATCGGTCCACCATACTTTCCTCCGGATGGTAAATTAAGGTGGATTCATTTTCAATCCTGATATACGGCTCTCCATCCCACATAGCAGTCTTTGCGTAGGGATTCATAATGCTGAAGACGCTCCCGAACCCCAAGTTTTGCTGCAGAATCTTCACCTTTTCAGGAGACGGTTGTTCTGGGTGAGAATCATAAGGGTAGTTGTAGGCAATCACCCGATAAGCAGTTTTATTGGCATCCTCCGCCACCATCCGGGTGGATTGTTGTCCCACAGAGACATCATCAATACTCATGAGTTTAATGATCCGTCCTTTAAAGGTGTAATGTGGCCTGCGTTCCATTGTTTTCTTGATATCGTTGATGTAAATGGGCTTTAAGGATTCAACTTTCTTGGCTGGTTTCGATTTTATATCGGAAGCAGCGAACGAAAAACCCAGCATTACTTTTTCACCGGAGAGTAATTGAGGGTTACCCATAAGCATGGCGCCTTGCTGCAGCATGGTCCGGTGGGCAATTATCCAGTTCACTCTTTCCATGTCGAGCAAACTCGCGTCACTTCGGATATACTCTGGAGAGGTTCCTCCAGCGGCTCCAGCTGTAGATTCAGTTGCCTTTCCGAGAACGTTGTCGTTATCATCTTTGGCAGTTTCGGGTTTGGAAGTGGTTCCAGTGCAGTTTAGTTTTGATGCCATTTTTCTAAAAAGAAAATATATTTTAGATATTTAATTCCACTGCTTCTGAGGTATAGTCTACGTTTCCAGTGGCTAAAAATGATTAATTTAACATAAATTAAAAAAAAAAAATTACCCAGCTAATTTCAGATCAGGCAGAGCAGACTGTTTCAGACAACGACTGTTAAACTGTTATGCAATGACCACGACAGAAAATCTCGACTTTTCTTAATTAAAACCCAGTGACGATTGGAGTTGCAGCTTTGACTCTGATTGGTTGGATACGTTGGAATATCCGAAGTTGCACTGAGAAGTTGCAAACCGGGCGATACTCGAGTTTTCCTCTTGCTATTTACATGACTGATTGAATGAAACGAGATGATTTGACTAAACCCATCTTTTCATGTTTGGACATGCTTGCTTAGCTGTCACAGAGAGAATGCCACTAAAATTCCTACTAAATAGCAGACATGTAGTAACCTTTCGCCGACATCATTCGTCAGATCATGCAGCTTCTTATGGTGGTTTAAACCTTCAAGTGTCTAATTTGAATAAGAACATTGAAAGCAAAGCACACCAAAAAAATGCTCATCATATAATTTGATGTAGGGTAACTTTTTTTTATTGAAGTTCATTTGGTAAGGTTTGGCATTTGATTGGTAAGCACGAATATACACATACTTTGCACAAAATATTTAAATAGAATCGGAGATTTGTGTATTATGCACATTTCCTTTTTGACTGAATCTGCAAACCCGAACAACCAAAGCCGTCTCCTGCTTGTTGATTTGCATAGTCTATATATAAGGGGACTAGAGTTTAAAAGACATTACCAAAACTCAGACTTGAGTAAAAGTACATAAAATTATTGATTTGAGATTTAAACATTTTGAAACACTCCTACTTCAAATGTCAACCTTGCCCTATATTAATGACAAATTCAAACTACCATTTTATTGGCCATCATTGAAACACAAGTAGTTAAACCTTCCAATTTATTTGTCGACATGAAACTATTAATTGCATATTATTGTGATTTTATTGTTTTTTACATATCCATTTGATTGTACTGATGCATTAGATAAACACATTTCTATATTTAATGGGATAAATCACACAAATGTCGAATATTCCCCATTATAGTAGACAGTAACTTGAAAAATGTCTTGTCAAAACCATTATTTTCATGAAATTGTCTATAAAGTAAAATACAGCAAGCATTACACATTCTTGTAAGCTGCGCTTTGAATGTCGGCAATTAAGCAGTCAACACGACTTACCCGAATTCGTCGTCTCTCATTCTCAATTAACAAGTTTTGTTTATTCGGGAAATTGCTTTTATTTCATCCTCTTATGTACGCACGTAATTCGCATGCTATCATGAATATGAAAACCCAATTTCCGAACTGTTGCCTCCTTCATGTGAAAGTAACATGAAAAAATGTCATGTACATGCAACATTAGCCAATGGATATTTGATGCACAGTTCATCAAACTGACAATCTAAACGATTCTCTGATAGTCTAAGCCTAAGCTATTTCACAGCACATCATCCATCAATTTCATCTTATTGTGATTCTAATCGATCATTATAAAACTTGAAAGACTTTAGGTTGAACTTAAAAGAGTTCATTCCTTCTACCTTCAGTTTTATACTCGAGTGGTGAGGATTATCATTTTAAATTTGAACGAACCCCTATGCTGTAATGAAATATGTACATAATGTAAAATGAACCGTAGTAAGAAAAATTTGTCAGTGTTTTCCATCGATTTCAACATGAAAAGTAATGTAGGTGAATGTGAATCCATATCCAGCCAATGTGCATCGAAGAATTGTGACGAAATGGAAACGATAATAGTTGAAGATCTTGTGAAACCCGTGATTTTTATTCTGAACTACGCTCAACCATTTGCCGACACTATTATGTATAGTTCCGAGGCTCGAAGTTTTCTCGCAGTGAAAGGTTCAATATGGAGAAAGGTGGGTAAAAGTCAAATAACTTGCCATTTAAAAATGAAGAAATTACATAAACTTTCTTATGACTTTATTTAGAGTTTTTGCATTCTCCTGGAGCTGTTGATTCTTCTTAGACTCGGAGTAAAGACGGCTCCCATTGTTTCTAACTATTCAAATGGGAATGATAATGGAATGACAGCTCTGGCTAAAGGGGCTTATTTCATATTTTTAAGTTTTTATGCTGTAGTATTTTATTTGTTTTTTACCCAAACCAAAAGTTTTTGTCAAATATTCAACCATGCTCTATCCCTATCCGATAAATTATATTTGAAAGAACGAACGCCGGACCGTATTACATGCGTAAGATGAAAATGGTTTGCATAGAGCTATGATAGCTCAGCTATCTTTCATACTAATTGTAAACTGTTAGGTATTTAGCTGATTTTTATATTTTTGCAGGTAAAATGGACTGCAAGGGCATCATTGATTTTTGTCATTCTGTACATTGTGTTTACAATCATAATTTATGGGGTTGACAGTTTAAAATTCACAAATTATTCGGATCCAAACAGAAATGGCAGTAGCAAACCATCACGCTTCAAATTAGATTTCACTGAAATTCATTCACCTCATGATTCCACCGTCAGTAAAATTGTGTTTGCAGTGGTTAGTTGCATGAATATTGGATGTTGTATGATGACATTTTTCTCTCTCGGGATTGTGGCCGTTTTCTTTCGACAATTTATTATGTTGTTTTACTGGAAAATTCAAATGATGGATGAATTGGGACTGTACTTTCGCATACCTCATGTAAGCCAGGAGCTTCGCTTTTCTTTCTTGAAATAAAAGTTATCTAGTTTTGTCATAATTGGGTTGTATCGGTTATATCATTGTTATCAGGAAATCAGAACGTTCAATGAAATCGGCAAACTTATTGAAACCTTTAACCAACATTATGGTCTAATGAACGTGCTCGGATTGGCAGTTGTGGTCACTTATATCTCAACAAGCGTTGAGCATGTTTTTTCAGGATTTCAAAATATTTTTAAACCAGGTGCTGGCTTACATTTGTTCCTTAGCTACATTCCAATGATGATTCCAGCCTTGTTGCTTGCAGAAGTTTCAAGAGTGGTAAATTACAAAAAGCAAGAGGGTGATAATCTTGATTTTATTGCGTTTTTCTGATATTATGATATCCTTTGGTTAGGCTGGATCCTTTGCTGGAATTATAAAAAACCAATTCGGAAAGTTTACAAAGGAATGCGGGGATCCGGCTGAAGCTTTGTGTGGCATTGCAATAGTCCATTACGATTTGGCTACCTCAAACATTGGCATTAAAGGGCTCGGATTCTACACAGTCAGCTACCAATTCATTACAACAGTTGGTTTATTATATATTTTTTAAATCCAGATCGATTTTTTCACTCTCATGTTAAAACGCAATTTGATTGGAATTTATTTTTCTTAAAGGTTCTCAGCCTGATCGTTACTTACTCCATTGTGATTGTACAAATGTTTCCACATGATGAGTCTCAAGAAAACGACCTTACAAATTAGCCTGGTAGCTTGGTAAATTAAAATTATGGGTAACCTTTCATGTTTTGTCATTTAGACTCATCTAGTGTATATATTCCATATTTTCTTATGTCCTTTATTATTATACGCCGTCGTTGTACGCCTTTGTTACTCAACTGATGAGGCTGAGTGAGTAGTTTAAGACCTATAACGTAAACGTATAGCAAATTAATCCGCAACGTAGCTCCACAATCAATTATGTTTTAGCTGGGTAATGGATCGGAACCGGAAGCGAATTTTCCGGACATGAAATAATTAGATATTATCATATGTTCCATCATGCATTAGCGCCCTATTAATTCGGTGATCATGCAATATGCACATTTAAAGTTGTTAACTTTGTAGCATGTAATTGGATATCTGCATTTGAGTAAAATATTTAAGTAAATAACATCAAGTATCATCTGTCTTGTAAAATTTTAGTATAAAAGAGCTACTTGCCGAATGTTCAATATTATTAACTTTTCGCACATTGCCCCGACAGTGATAAAAGTTACTGTTAATAAAATGGAACATCCCAATGAAATATCAGATTTGGTTACACCTTATCTCAAGATTTTCAACTGGACATTACTGATGCCTAGTAAAATAAATTTTGATCATGACAGAAAGGCGTTCATTTGTAAGAAAGGGAGTCCACTAACACGAGTAAGTACACCTAATACCAGATACGTTTTAAAAAGTAAAATATTTTTTTGTATAACATTGTTTGTAATATTTAATTTCTGGATTAGATTTTGAGCTACATTTGGCTAATGCTTATGACTGTGTACATTTCTCTAATTTTTTTCAACGATGTGGATTCTCCTTCGTCAATTCAAGTTATCATATCGAAAATCACATGGGCATCCTTTACACTTTTCGATGCAGCACTAATAAAATGTTTACGCACCGACTTGAGCAAAATTGCACGGCTTTTGACGGAAGGAGATAAAATTGCCAGTTTCTGTCACAAGCTGAATCATTTGGATGACCGAAAGGTGAGCATGAGAAGACAGAACAGGGAACTAAGGTTGACCTGCTTTGTGATACTGTATCTGTTTTATTGTTGTTTCTCTTTATGAAGCGAAAACGCAATTTCAGCCAAATTGTTTGGATCATGATTGCTTTTGGATTGACTTTCACCGTGATTTTCGTTTGCTTTGTAATTGTGGACATCACAGCGTCTACCACAAATCTGTATCGCATATTTATGGAGTTTAAATCCAAAGACGGGGCTAAGGAACAATGTGATTCAGAGTCAACTTTGTACAATCTGTTTTACAAGCCGGATTGTGCTGCAATGGTCATCCTTATTCTTTGGCTGGTTATGGCATACTCCGTGGAGTTGATTTGGGTAATTTTCCTTATGATGGCTGCTTCATTTGGATACTACTACGGGTCACTTTTAAGTGCTTGCATCAATATTATTGAGAAACATCAAGTTGAACTGTCAGAGGTAAGAGGTTAAAACAAAAATATTCATACTTTAAACAAGGGGGAATAGACAGAAGCAAACTGTTGTTCGTTAGGGTATTTTCCTACACAAGAATCACCATCCTGTTGGAAGAATTCAATAGAATATATGGCATGTCTCTTTTTTGGATAACAATTGCAACTATTTTGTACTATGCATCTATACTCGGAGAGTTTCTAGGAGGAGGATTAACAAATAACGGAGATTTGTATAATTGTGTAAATATTGTGAGCACAATACCTTTCTGTGTCATGTTGTACTGCGGCTCTGAACTCCATAAAACGGTGAGTAATTGTAGTATGTAACGCAAAAGGTGTCGCAATTGTAATAGAGTTTATCCAGTTTTAATTTTGTCCTTTTAGGGTAACAAGTTACCAACAATATTGAGGAGAAAGTTTCTGCAACTTGAAAGCATGAATGAAGATCAAGCAGTTCAAATTTTACACGGAGCAAATGCCGTATATTACGATTCCCTAGCAAAAAACGTTGGGTTTAAAGGTCTCGGATTTTTCACCATTTCATACGCATTTGTGGCGAGAGTAAGTTGATACAAAAGCACCAATTGTTTAGAAAATTCTGTAAATTTTCTATCTATATATATTTCTAAGGTGTATGTGAACTTTTTACTTTTACAGCTTTCTGGATTTCTCATAACATATAGCTTGTTTGTGTTGCAGCTGCAAACAATTTTGTTTGATTAGAAAAATTGGATTCTATAAAGAACAAATGTAAATGATTACTCTTGATTGCTAATTGAACGCTTCATGATATTTATCATATCATTAATTTGTGAAATAAATATAAACTTACATTTGTGCAATTTCAAAACGTGTTCTCCAGCTTATCCACGAATACCTTCTTAATAAATTAGTTTGCAGATCTTGGTTTGGCAAGGTAGCTCAGTTGGGGTTTCCGGTTCAATTTGCATCGAGTATTAACTTTTTATAGTAGAGAATGTCAGAATATAACGGGATTGTTGCTCTAACTTAATAATGATATATCGACTGAGCGTTGTGTTTAATAGTCTGTGAAAGACAATTTCCGCTGAGAGAATGATTGCAAAGAATATGGAATGATTATGCTCGCCATCACAGTATATAATAAATTTCATCATTGTAGTCCTACTTATTTGAAGTAATCGCAATCGGAAAAGTTATTAAGTAAGCCCTGCAGCCTTTAGTAAGAGTTTCCTTATCATTGAAATGTATTCGATAATGTTTCTTTAGAGCACTTTAAAAAAAATTGGAATCAAAGAAAGTTGCTGTAAGGGGAGGATTCTCGAACATACATATTAATCACATAATTAGTAATCCAGGATATATTAAATTGTGAGAATGAAACGATTCCAAAGGTACAGGCGAAGAATGTCCCAAAATAATCATATATATAGCATCAAATTCCCAACTCCGTTGGAAGTTTTCAGTGAACATCATACTACAGAAGGGGACAATTCCTTATCTCCTCCAGCTTCAAATTATTCCAAAATATTGATGCCATTTTTTACAACTCTAAAGTACCTCTTATTACTGTCTCACACTGTACGGTACTCTCCTCAACAAATTGACTCGTACATGGTGAAAGAAAGTTCAACCATTCGCCAGGTAAACATAATGGTATAATACTCGTGATTGTCAAAAAAGCGTATTTGTCAGTGCTCACTTAAAATGGTTTTTATAACTTTTTAAGGTGGCATGTCTTATTTGGCAAACCTTGTTACTGAGCTATGTGGTGTGGGCAATCTCTTCCGACACTTGTGACGGAGAGCAAGTACATGGTGCTTTGACTAAAATGGCATACATCAGCTTTGTGACGTTCTATATAAACCTGACATACAACTTGTGGAAAAAATCGAAAGACGCAGTTACTTTAATTAATGACGGGGACCTATTTGTAAAATGCTTGGCAGTTAAGCATCGCACCTGGTTAAATGTGAGCAAATATTTAACTTGAAACGAAAAATATTTAAAAATCTGTTACAAATACTTATGTCATTGTGTTTCAGATGGATCATTTTGTTTGGCCAGTTATCCTTATTACTGCTGCCTCCAATGCGATAAGCACCTTTGCTATTTTGCTAAAAGCCATTGTCAACTGGGAAATGAAACCGGAATGCTCGAATACTATTGTTTGGATTATCCAAAATGTTGTTCACAATTACTGTAGCTTCTTTTACGACACTTTCTGCCATGTGCCACTGACCAACCCTGGTGAGCCAGTTCCGGTGAAAGTTTACATAATTTTTTGTTTCTTGTTCGCCTTGGCTGTGACAGTAGAAGTGTCTTGGGTATTAATTCACCTGTTTATTGCATATTGGGGTGTGTATTTTAAACGCGTTGTTGAGTCTTTTCTAGAAAAAATTCTGAGGGGAGGACTTAATCTGAGGGCAGTAAGGAAAGCAGCATAATTAAGATTTAGTGTAATATTTTAACGTGACATTTGTAATTTTTCTTTGTGTTTTATAGGCCATCAATGGCTTTAACGAAATATCCTTGTTGCTTGAGCGGTTTAATACGTTGTACGGATCAATTTTGTTCACAATCGTTATCTCCTCTTTGCTGTACAAAACTATTAGTTTCTCCTGTGTGCTAAAAGGAGCAAATCCTGGATGGACAGCCAATGTTTTGACCTTTATGAATTATCTCCCTTTCATCATTTTGCTGTTCACGTCTGCCGAAGTTCACAGAATGGTAAGTTAAGGGTTTGGTTGTGATATGTGCTATCATTGCACGAGTAAGTAGATGTCTGATAATGCTTTCACTTTAGATTAGCACGTTTCCATATGTCGTCAAAAAGGCTTTTATTCTGCAAGGCTATCACCCATCTCTCAGTGAAGACTGGAGTCTACATGGTATGTGCGCAATTTACCACGACATACTTTCAAAATCCGTTGGATTCAAAGGGCTAGCTTTTTTCTTGGTGTCATACTCGTTTATTGCACAAGTAAGTTTGCTAAATGGACACGTTAAAAATTGGTGATGACTTTAAATTTTGAGAAAGGTGAAAGTTTTATTGCAGTGTATGGTTTCAATAGGTTGTTGGAGTAATATTTACCTACGCAATTGTCACCCTACAACTGAACTATGTAACAAATGTGACGAAAGGATTTTAATAATATTGTGTAAAGTGAAAGTTGTGACGTTCGCTCGTTTCAAGTAACCCCATTTTTATTGAAATAATTAACTATGTGTGGAAATGGCAAAATTTGTCCGCTGTAAATATTTGTTCGTGATTATGAGCCAATGAACATGAGTTACCTAATTTCCTGCTAATCTGTTTGCAGTACAATTGCTAATACAATAATTGCTTTCTACAAAAACACGTTGCTTATTGAAACTCCTGCCTTCCATTCTTTTTCATGTTCCGACGTTACAGAGTCGTGGAACCAATTTTACGGCTTCCCATAGTATATACAGCGTTATTTCTTGCATACCTTACATTTTGAAATATTACTAACTATGAAACAAGGTAAAGAGAAGTCGTTTGACTTTTATTTTAAAAGCGCCGTTTCAAACTTTAATCCCAAAAACATTGAACCCAACCAAAATTTAGTTGATTCAATTCAAACGGTCGAAACTATTCATCCAGTTACATCTTTTGTGACACCATTTCTGACTTACTTCTACCGATTTTTACACATTCCGTTTGCTATAAAATATGAAAGGGCAACCGGCCAATTTTATTGTCAGACTGGTTCTTGGATCCATAGTGTAAGTGATGGTTTAAATTGAATGTTGAACTGTTTTCTGGTGGTCAATCCTTTATAAATTAAGTAAAATGAAATTTCCATAGGTTGCTACAATAATTTGGCAATGTTGTCTGACTCTGAGTGTTATCTGGTCATGCTCAATCTCCACATGGTATGATGGCTCCCACTTCCGGTCTCCAGTTTTTAACTCGATCTACAAATTAGCGAATACAGCCTATGTTTTCCATTATCTTGCCTGGTTAGCACTTATTTGGAGAAAGTTGAATAAGCTGTCCTCCGTCCTCAATGAAGGAAACTTCATTTATTGTCAATTGAGGAAATACGACAGCACAGTAAAATGTTGTTTCAACAAGCAGAGCAACGTACGGGCAATATATATATATATATATGTACAAGAAAATTGTGCAGAAGCATTAAGTATTTTCAACTTTGTTTTAATTGTTGTAGATAAATGTATTTAGACGGCTACTTTTTTCAATAATTTTTGTTTATGGTGTGATAGCCACCATGCATTTCTCGGTTCGTGATGGAAATATTTATAGGGGGTTCAGTGAATTGATAAATGATCATGTCAATTCGACGATAATGTCCTCTTGTCGTGTTCATGAATACTGGTGCACTCTGGTTGATTCGAATTCGAAGGGGTTTCCTACAGTGGCCTACGTAATAACTCTGATGTGGACACTGTTTGCAATGGGAACGGAGTCTAGTTGGCTTGGGATATTGCTTATGCTTGACATGTTTGGATTGTATTACAAGAAACTATTCGTTCTTGGGCTGGCAAAATTTAACGCAGCAACTTCTAACGACGAGATTTTGTTGGTACTGCTAATATTCATATCATTTATAACGATAATGTTGTTAAATATTATATGAACATGATGAAATGAAAAAATTTGCAGGCCACCGAATCGTTTGCCAGAATAACCACTCTTTTAGATAAATTCAATGATATTTTTGGAACTATTATT
This sequence comes from Orchesella cincta, assembly GCA_001718145.1. NCBI lineage: Eukaryota > Metazoa > Arthropoda > Collembola > Entomobryomorpha > Orchesellidae > Orchesella > Orchesella cincta. The sequence continues at coordinate 15,184 of LJIJ01000735.1, read as the reverse complement.
TTCACGACAATTGTCATCTCAGCTTTATTTTTTACCATTCTATGTGGGCTCTTGGTCGGAGGTAACTCTTCCTTGGATGTTGCAAACTGTTTAACGTTGATAAACTTTGCACCTTTTTATTTCATGTTGTACAACATGGCCGAAGTGCACAGACTGGTAAAAATATAGTTGAAAACCTAACACATTTGTTATTGCAATTACTTTATATTTTATTTACAAACCCAAGGGCACACTGATTCCTAGCATTTTGAAGAGAAAGTACGTTTTAGAACGAAGGGAAACTGACATAGTCTCTTTAGAAGTGCTGCATGGATCCGTCATTATTCATCATGAGGTTATTTCCAATACAGTTGGGTTCAAAGGCCATGGCTTTTTCACAATTTCCTACACATTCGTTGCAAGCGTAAGTTTTAATATTTCTATCATTAAGATTTAAAAACTTATAGAAGTCCAATAATTATTTTAATGTAAAGTTTATAGGGATCATTATTACGTACTCGATGGTCACGATTCAACTGGCGGATAAAGCATAAATGTTCTATAAAAAAATTTCAAATATGTTAAACGCATTTACTTTACCTTTACATTTACTCCATTATTTTACAAAGCTTCTATTGCCTTATACGTAAGTAAGTATATTAAGTATATACTATAAGATACAAGCCATGTTTGTCAAAGTAATGAAGTGAAATTCCTTCAGATGAAATTAAAAGATAACTCAAGTTGACCGCACAACGGTTGAAGAACCAAACTTTCAATACCACTATCTTGAAATCTTAAGATTATTCTCATTCATTGTCACCACTTGTCCTACACAAGAACTACCTGGAATGAAGTTAAGTCAAAGTTAAGTGCTAACTTGGAGAATTTTTACACAACAGAAATGAAATCAGCAGAGAAAGTAGTAAAACTAGCACAAAGCCCGTTGGTTTTTGTACGAGAAATCGCTCTAATTGATAGGGATAACATGGAAAATTTTTACATTTGCCAAACACCTGAAAAAAAAGTTGCTAAATCACAATTGAAATTTTCATACGTCAACTCTATTATAGACGTTGCCTACTACATGCTAATTTCCCCAGGCCGTTTTGCATTAAATTCTAATAGCGACCCTTCCAAGCCCATTGTTTGGAAACTTGCTGGAAGGTTACGGAAAGTAAGTATCAATAGTGTTTTGCATAATCTTGGCAAACTGCAAACATTAATGTACTATCACATAATTCAAAACTGTGGTTTCTGATTAAATTAGATTATTTGTTCCTTCATCAATTTTGCTTTGATTCTGAACGTTTTTGCGGATTTAAAGCAAGCTTTGGAATCGACACACCATCTACCCCATGCAATGAGCTCAATTTATCGTATTGCCTATTTCGTTTACTTTTGTTTTAATGTTTCATACTATCGCATATTATGGACTAAAATGGAAACTTTGACGGAAATCCTCAACGAGTCACTTTCAATTGTGATGGAAATCGAAATTGATCAAGAGAGAAAGTATCGAATTTGGAACCGCCTCAACGTTAGAGCAACCGTATGTATATCATACACATACATTTTATAATGAAAAAAGTTTAGATTAAATATTCCACGCCATAATGCTCTGTGTAATTAAGGGTCTACTTTTCAAATGGGTCTTAACTATTTTAACCAGTATTTATTGGTTCTTGGACAATGATGTACCAAATTTCGAAGAAGATAAATCAACAAATCTATTTGACTACCTTTTGAACGGCAAGGATGGGTTTTATGGGTACTTGGTGGCATCAGGAAAGTTCATTATCAATTCTTTTAATGATCCGTTCACAGTCTTTCGTTCTGATGCTATTCATGAGCCCGCTAACAACGGTACAATTATAGCTGGAGCTGGTAAAGACTACCCGTCCATTGTAGTTGTATGTATCGGTTTGTTTCATACGTTAGTTGACGTTATCGGTGCATTTGGATGGGTTACGGGTGACATATTTATTGCGATTTGGGGAGTTCATTTTTGCAGAATTCTGGATATGTTGTTGACAGAAGAAGAGGGACAAAACAAGTCGTGTAACGCTGCTAATTTAAAGGTATAACATTTTAGTCTATATTACTCATTACGTTACTACTTCAAAAATGTATTCTTCCTACTCATTTCAGAGAATCAAGTTATTCACCAGATTCACAATTCTCATTGAAAAGTTCAACAACACAGTTGGGTTTTTGATATTGATGTGTATAGTGTCTGAGACCATGTACATATCTACAAGGAGCGCCGGAATATTAACCGGATCATTAACATCCTTTACAAGTTTGATGATTAATTGTCTCAGCTTTTTACCTTTCATTTTCACCCTATTAGGATCAGCCGGAGTCAATTACAAGGTCAATCTCTTTTTGCCCCAATAATTACATGGAGTTCTGTTCTGATCAGCTTAACATTTCCTTTATTGCTCGTCTATATTTGTATTATTGTGTAGGCACGAAGATTACCCTGTTTATTCAAAGAACAATTTGTTAATGAAAGTGGGAGCTTATCAAAACGAGCCAAGCCCAACATGACAAATATTGAAAGAAAGGGCGATCAATTTGGAGAAGTTGATGATCTTAGCACGAATGAGCTGGAGGAAATCAAACATGGACTCATGATGATTTACCATGACCTGGCGAGTAATGTAATTGGTTTTCATGGGTTCTTCTTCACCGTAACATATGGATTTGTTGGAACCGTTAGTAGTTTCTGCTCTGCAACAAACTCATCAAGCACACGCAAATATTTTCCAAATTAATTTATTATATTTTGATGATTTATTTAGGTCATGAGTGGAATCGCAACGTACTCAGTAATAGCTCTACAGCTTACTTCAGATCAGAATAAAATATGGATGACATAAACTCATTATAAAATTATTATGAATTAAAACATTTAAAATGTTACAAACATATGAAATGAATAGATTATACTTCATTGACTAGCCACGTATCGCACCATGCATTGCAGAAGTGCCAACACTGAACAGCTATTGCTCATGAATTTGTGCTATTACTATTATTGCATAATAATACATGCATACAAATTGTGCCTAAAAACTGCAAAATGAAGGAAGAAAAACGGTCTGAAAATCCCAAACTCAACTTTCCAGAAAAACCAGACTTGGCTGTTGAACCCGTGTTCAAACTACTGCACTGGGTTTTTCTAAGCCCTACGAGACTTTCATTTGACGAGTTACAGCAAAAATACATTTGCATACCTGGGGGTAGAACACGAATAGTAAGACAGTATAATATATAGATATATAAATAGTAGTCCCTTGATCTAATTCAATTTTTTGTAGGTATTATGTATTTTCTTCAATCTTTGCATTCCAATAAATACGTTTATAAACTACGGATCGGATATCCAGACAGTAAAGACTAGCAAAGCTGAAAATTTGGTGTACAAAATTGCTTACATTGGGGCTTTTTTGTATAGCGTTGCGTTTCAATACATCGTTTGCAAAAAACTGAAGGATGTGGCTAACATTTTTAACCATTTTGTAGCATTCCAACATCAATGCAAGTCTATGGGCTGGACCATCACACCAAATGATAAGAAGAAAATCAAAGTACGTTTGCAAAATATTAAGTATGATTTTAAAGTAAAATAGTAAAGTTGCCTGTTTTTGCCGTGATAGCAAACTACTATAGCGTGGATCTTAATCATATGTACCCTACTGATATGCTCTCTTGAAAACCTCTTTGGCAATTCATTGATATACCAAGAAACTGACTCTAATCTAGACCCGAGCAGTATAGGACTTCTACTTAACCATTTAAAACGTAATGGCTTGTATGCTCTGAAATCATTAAAACTTTTACCACGGACATCCGAGCAGGTTGAGATTTCACTCTCAAAATGTTACATTGTCGGTTGTTTTTACATCATTTCGAATTCTTGGCGAGGAATATGCTACACCTTTCTAGATTTACTGATAGCATGTTGGGGTCTTCAGTTCCGTAAAATAATTCAAATTATTAATCAGAACATTAAAGAGGAGTCAACATCAAAGAAAAATAAACTTCAGGTAATTATGAGCTTTAAACCAACATATACGGTAAAATCTTCATTTAAAAAAATCTTTTATTTGGTAATTCATTTTTGCAGGGAATTAAAATGTATATGAAATTTTCTTCTCTTCTTGACCAATTCAACGAAACTCACGGAATCATAGTGTTGACGGGAATTGTTTGTGAAACATTTTACGTCTCAACTCATGCACTATCATTTGTGCCGGAGACAAATGATAGTCCTAATGTTATGCATTTTATTGCTGTTATAACTAGCGTTATTCCGTTTATTCTCGCAACGGGGATTCCTGCAGACATGACCAGTAAGGTAAGTAGTGTCAGTGTCTGACATTTTCTTTTTCAAACCTTTTTGTTTGTTTGTACTTATGTACACATAGTTTCTATAATTTATTATATGCACATTAAGGCAAACAACTTTGCATCGTCCTTAAAAATGGATTTACTTAGCGAGTTGGAATGTTCTCCGTCACAACTTTCTCCGTCAAGATTTGACAATCCTCGAATTTCAGAAGCATTGATGTACATTCATCATGATTTAAGCACAAACTCAGTTGGCATAAAAGGATTTGACTTTTTCACTTTAAGCTACCGATTTCTTGGCACGGTAAGGTTAATGCAAGTCATTTCATGATAATTACGGATAAGATAAAGTCCACATTACAGTATGATAACTGTTTTTTACTACCAACAGATTTTAACGGCAATAATCACGTATTCGTTGATTTTCCTTCAGTTATCTGATCATAAGTCATAACGATGAAATCTGATTCAACAATTGGATAAGTAAGATTGTACTAACACTAAAATGTAGGCGACGTGATCACCACTTGCCTACTTTCTTTCTTTGTTGCTTTCCCAAGAGTTTCACAAATGTGGGTATACAAATGAATATATTTGCTTGTTTGGTAATAAATAATGATGCATAATATTGGAAAACTGCCAGGTTGGGTTAATTGTACGAATTATATGACTGAAATAGTATGAAAATAGCTGCTATTGTTAGTAAATAATATATAAAATAACAATTATAAATAATTTTGGCAAAACGTCAACAAGGGAATGTTTCGAACATCACAATTTTAAGAATTTATTTGACAGCAGATGCTGCAATGATTAGAATTCATACAAATCTCAAATAATGTAAATATAACCTCATCATCAATCAAGCCTTAGCAGACTTAGCAGCAGCCTTGCGGATTCCAGTCAATCTTGCAGAGCGTCGAGCACCAGTAGGAAGGAATGTGGAAGGACCGGCTTTTGTTTCTTCAACTCCAGATTCCTTGCGTCGTCTCTCTCCAGTTGACTTCTTAGTGGGTCGCTTCTCCGCTGACGATGGCTTGCGTCGCCCAGCCGTGGTGCTCTTCTTACCACCCCTCTTCTGGCTTAAACGGATGGCTTGCGTTCGTCCAGTAGGAGTTGTCTCTTGGCCCGACGTTTTGGCTACTAAGGGGGGATTGAGCTTGCGTCGTCCAGTAGCGTTGCTCTTCTTGCCACCCCTTTTCTGGCTAACGGATGGCTTGCGTCGTCCAGTAGAGTTGCTACTTTTGCACTCTTTTCTGGCTAACGGATGGCTTGCGTCGTCTATGTGAGTGCCTTCTTGACCCCCTTCTGGCAAAACGGATGGGTTTGCGTCGTCCAGTAGAGTTGCTCTTCTTGCCACCCCGCTTCTGGCTAACGGATGGCTTGCGTCGCGCCCCGTAGTTGCATCTTCTTGCACTTCTAGGCGCTTGCTAACGGATGGCTTGCGTCGCCCAGTAGAGTTGCTCTTACTTGCACCTCCGGGCCGGTTCTGGTAGATGGCTGCGGTCGTCCCAGTAGATTGCTCTTTCTTGCTACCTTTTCTGAGTTGTAGAATTTTCTTTGGTGGTTTGATGCTACGGTAGTTGCTTTGGGGCGGGCTTGCAGGTCGCTTCTTGTTAGCGTTGACAGGCTTCTCTGTTAATACAAGATGAAAAGCTGATTTATGTGCTATTCTTTCATTATAATTCAATTTTACTGGATAGTCAAACTCAGTAACTCACTTGGCTTGACAGTAGTTGGTGCCTTGGTTGTGTCATCGCCAGAGGTGATTGCTCCTGGTTGTCCTACTCCGTCATCAGCTTCAGCTCTTGACTTCTTACCCCGACGGTTGTCCTTGCTTCTGCCAGATCGTTTGTTGACAGCTCTTGGCTCCTTGGGCTTGGCTTTTGATTGAAGAACTCGCTTATTGGCAGTTTTCTTATTTCCCTTAGCAGGTACACCATGCGAAACAGTAGTTTCATCCATATCCACTGATGGTTCCCGGCTCATACTGTGTGATAAACTATCAATAAACCTTCAAGATGTCGGAAGAAATGGTTGTTATAATCTTGATTTCAGGTAAGTAAATCTTTAGTTCATGAAAAATCCTTGGTGAAAGCACGTTTTAGGAAAAAGTAGCAAATCAAGATATATAAAATTTCTTCGATCCTGAAGTTTTATTGATAGTTTATCTATTGATAGTTTATTTATTTTTGAAGTATTAATTGTACGAATTCACACTGAACTTAGTAAAAGCACAAAATGTTGAGGAGATGAGTAATGGAATGAATGAGAATGAAGACACAAAACATACGAGTTTTTTGCGCAAATGGCCAGGAATCAATCTCGACGCAGGCAGGTCAATAAACGGGCTGCGTGTCATCAAACATTTTCTCAACTTTTTCAAACATTCCAAGATCTATGGCAACCAACCATATTCAATGCTGTTGGCATTGTTGGCATGCTGGTAACATCAGGTCAGGTCATGCTATTCGAGTCTAGTATATAGCAAGGGTGCATTTAGAAAGGGTGCATTTATGAGAAGGACTTGAAGCCCAATGGAAATGCATCTCTCAAATGTGTCATAAAAACCGGTAAGTATTTTATTCATTTCACATGTTCTTGGTTTAGACAATTTTTCCTTACAATTCATATGCATATATACGTTCGGAAATTACATTACTTGTGTTTCTTTATACTTTTTGTATTGTATCGTAATGTATTCATCCACCTTAATTTAGAACTCAGAATAGTAGTTACATTTGTTAAAACAATAATTTCACAACTCAACAAGGTTTCCTATTTGGTTACTATATTTTTTATCATAAGCCGGTATACCTTATAAGAACACTGGATAATGTTTGGATTGTTTTTGGTACTGCCGTAACATCATAAACGTACATTTCAGATCCGCTTAAAAGTGAGTGAAGCTGGGTACATAAAATTAATTATTATTTTTAACATTCTACATGTACGAGTCAATTAATACATAAAAATGATCAGTAAGCATAATAACAAGGTTAAATATCTACATATTATAAAACATTTATTTCCAAGTTTCTCAAACTATCATGTGTTGTTAGAACGTTAGTCATACAGTTATTCAATGGTTTCAACGTAAAGTTATTCACGGTCAAAGCAGACATGTCGTCTAGTCTATTAAACAACGAATTAAAAAATCATGATAGAACCATTCGAATATTTGAACGTAGAACTCTATACTCACGTCTCCTTTTCATACTTAACTTATTCCGTCCTTAGTTTACGCACACATATATTTCCACGTTATAAGAGCTACGGTACAACACAATCTCAACCACACCCACAAAGCTGCTGAGTATACGAGATTCGTAATTTTGTTGATACTTTAGGCTGGCTGCAAAAGATATAAACTACATACATATATTCTTTGTTAACTATGGGGACTGCTCAGAAACCTAAAATTGCTTAGCTTCATTTGATAGGCACTCTCAAAGTTATCATTTGCATGTCATTTTTTTCTGAAGATTCACTGTTTACGGTAGATTAGATTCGACAAAAATACTTAAGATTTTTGCAGAGTTTTTTAGAAATATAATAAACTCTACCTTGGCTACACTCTATGATGATGATTCGATTCCAAAATAGAGATTCAGTTTTACATCGCTTCTGTCAGATACGACGATAGTTACTATAAATTGTAGGCAAATGAAAATTACACAAGAGAATACAAGCTAAGTAAGCCTAAGCTACTTGCACGTTTCCAGCAGTTTCAACAAAATAAAGTTTAAAAAAGCTGCCTTGTCACTTGTAAATACAGCTAAATTATTAATAATTATTATTATTACATCATTTCCATCATGCATAAGAAAATATTGATAGTAGACTACTTACTGAGTTCTAAAGCTATTTAAACAACCTGCTATAGTATAGCTACATTCATTTCTTTTCTCACAACAGGTATCGAACAACTCTAAATATTTCAAAAGCCACACAAAATGGACAGTCTTTTGGCATTCTTATATGGATATCGTTTGTTCGTGAACTTTGAATTACTATGAGTGTAACTAACCTAAGCACCTAGACATCGGCTGTACATCTTAAGAAAATCACTCCAGGCATTCTGAATGTCAAAGTCAAAAGTATTCATTATCATCATCATACATGATATAGCAAAAAAAAACAAATATAAAATACTTTACGTCTCAAAACGAAAAGACAGTCAGTCGTTTTCTCAGATTCTGACATTCGTCATTTACCCAAACTCAAAGTGTATTTTGCTGCCATACTAAAATAATATAATTAAAGGCTTTACTATTCCGAATAATTTAATAACTCCATTATTACCTGCTCCTTGAATTAATTAAATGGACTTAAAAAACATAACACAGGTAATTGTTTACTTTAAAACAAAACTGAACACCGTTGATCACCGAGTTTTAATAATATAATAATAATAGTTCAACTAAAGCATGAAATTAGAAAAAATAAGACTGTAGGTACGTAACATTATTAAAACTAAAATTGTTCCTAACCACTAAAAAGTGAAAGTTGATTGAGTGAATACTGCTCAAACAAAGATTGAAAGATAACATTCTTTCTTCTTGTGCTCTGTCATAAACGTACAGTTACTAAATGATGAGAATTTTCATCTAGAACACATAAATAGAAAGTCAATTTTTGGTGAATTAACATCCAATGCGTCGATACAAAATAAATACACTACAGGACTACTGTTTGATTGCATGTAAGGTAGAGCAAGCATTGCCATAACTTACTACTACTACGTACATATTGTGTATTTTTTGTTGTTTAATATAATATCATAATTTAAAAGAAGGAATGAGTACAGCGTTTACAAACGCAGTACCAGATTAGGTGCTTTCAACACAGTCATTCGTACAAAGTCTCCTAATTTTTTTTTGGCTCCGACGTTGTTTTACTTAACATTAGTGATTTTTTTCAATGATGAACTGGACTGGACGTCAAATAATGTCATAATTTGAATAGCATGGCTTTAAAATTTATACAAACGAGCCATTGGTGAAGGAAGATTGGGGTCGGTTTCTTTTTGACACCATACTGACCAATAAATGAGCCATCCTCTGTGAATTTTGCTGCAAAATACAAAAGTTCATTATTAGGAATTGAATTACGGTTCCTGATTCTCATTTGCAACTTCAATTCAATTTCAGGCATGCTTACCATCATCAGGTAATCCCCAGTGAATCAGTGTCAGATTCTTGTGGAGGTTTGAAATCACTTCCATCGACACCCTACCTGACCTCTCTTCAACCCTAAATTGGCAAATATAACACTTGTGTGAGAAATGCATTTCATAAATACGTAACTTCAGATTATATGTATGCGACTTACGCTGAGAGTACTCCGGAAGCCCCTTCGCATAATCCAAATGTCCATGAGCAATTTCGCTATACACAGCATACTTTCCACGCGATTCTCTTGACGATGCAAATTAAAATTAGTATCAAAACCAAAAACGCAATTGCGACAATGAGACCAATAAACCATCCCGTAGTTCCACTTCCAGGTTTTGCTTGGACAACTGGTCCATCTATACCCATTAGAATAATAATTATTAATTAGTTTAAACAACGTAACACTATTTACTATAAGGTAAATTGAAAAAAAAACGTTTTCGTACACTGGGATAAGTATAAATCTCTTCTGGGTCAGAGATTTTTTGTTTCTCTCCATCACTGAGACCACTCTGAAGACATAAGTCTCACCTGGCTCCAGACCTCGAACAGTTGTGTTCAAATTGTAAAACTCGGGCTCAGTACTTTCGAACTTTGTGTCACCGTACCGTCTAAAACAATTGACAAAAGTAGGAATTAGGCTTCTATTCTACAACACATCACTTTCTTTATAGATTAGATATAAATACTAAACGTTGATTGATTGCGTAACTACTTGTACTGAACAAAGAAATGAGATCCTGCTCTTCCTGTTCCTTCCTTGTTGGGTACCCACTTAACTAAAATTGCAGCTGCTCCGTTACTTTCAGTAGCTATCTGAGTCAAGTAAACTTTGGTTTGTTAAGAGGAGTGGTTTGTCCTTCTGGTTCAGTGCTCCTCTCGATGAAATTGCTAAAAACAAGCAAAATAAGTATACTGTAGAAACTTTAATTCTAGAGATAAAATTATTGATTAGCTAGAAATTTAATAATCTTACTCTTCTCCAGGTCCCTTAGATGTAGTGGCCTTAATATGAATTCTGTATTTTGTTCCAGCTTCAAGTCCAGCTAACTTGGCATCTGTAATTTCTGGGTCCATAATTGGTGGTTCCCGTTCCATTAAAGGACCAACTTCAGTTCCAATGACCTACAGATTACCAAATATAAATGAGTTTCTTTTTTCATGCTTAATGAAATATTCAAGTTCACTTATTCCTTACCTTCTGGTAGTAGATTCTATAACCAGTCAAAATTCCATTGGGTTGCTCCGGCTTACGCCATACCAAGTACAAAGCACTTGCTCCAAGAGGGTAAGCATCAAAAGGATTCAACTGGCCCGGAACTCCTTCGTCAGTGACAACTTCAATTACTCTACTGCTTGGCCCATTGTAGTCAGTATTGTACGCAAGGACAACAACGTAGTTCTTGGAGTATGGAATCAATTTATCAATGACAGCAGACATGACATCGTTTTTAATTAGGATTTCTCGTCGATCATCATCCCCGTCGTTGTCTGTCCATGTTTGAATTTTATAGCCTTCAAACTTTCCCGAATGTTTTCTGGGTTAACAGGATCCCAAGAAAAGATTGCTGTTCGAGCGTCAAGCTTTTCAAGCAGGGTAAAATTGGCAGGCGCTTCCGTGGGTTCTATTCATCAAACAATCATTAACACATTTCATTAGTATTTGAAACTGCATGATTTACTGGTAAAACGTAAAATGTTAACTGACCTGCCATGCCCGAAAAGCCTGTAACATCATTCGCCGACACATTTGCTTCACCAATTTCATTAACTGCTCGAACTCGTATTTTATACGGTCGATAAGTCGGCTGATTTTGTATCATTAGTTGACCCGTCCTCCAATCATTAACGTTGTCTAAATTCCACGGACTTGAGTTGTCATCTGGCTTCCACTGCACAACATACTTGAACTTGGGAGCATTGATCAATTTCTGGCATGGGAGTCCATGAGATAACCAAGTTTGATGGGCTGCTTCCATGACCCTTTACATTATCAGGATTTTTATACGGTACATCAGGAGACGTAAGACATACTTCGGAATGCAGTGAAGGAATGGATGGTCCAATTTTGTTCCTAGCGATCACTCTAAATGTGTAATTCGCCCATGGGCTCATTGAAACCTATATAAGAGTAAAACTCATTTAATGTTCTGATGAAAAAAAATCTAAAATAATCTAATCTAAAAATATAGTTGTTCATTTAGTCAGTAAAATAAATTGTCTTTCATCAGATCAAATCAGATGACGAAAAATAAGTAACACATCATTCGAATGTTTCTGCGCTCTGTGCCACCTTATATATTTATATATTTATATAGTGTTTCGGTTAGCTTACCGTGTAACTGTTTCTGTAGCTGGAAATCCCTATATGCCACTTCCCAAGTGTCAGGAGTAAAACTAGTATTGTACTGAATCGTGTAGTAAAGAATCGGTGACCTATTATCTCCCATTGGTCTCCACCGTACTGTCGATGTTCGTCGACTACATTCAGCAGACAATAATAGAGGCATATTTGGTACATCTTGGACTGTCAGAGTTGCTGCTGCTGTTGCATTGTCATATTCCGTCCGAGCGACGCATGTATAAACCTACAATAAATGCCATTAGTTATGTTGTTTAAAATTATAACTCATTTGAGCAATAAAACTGTTTTTAATTTACCCCAGAATCCAACTCTGTTGTTTTATCTATTGTTAGAGAATTGTCTTGAAGTTTAACATAGCGAGGTTCCGTTTCAAAGTCAATGAGTTCGCCGTCACTTAACCAGTCAATTGTAAGGGACAAGGTTGGATCCTTTACAGCACTACATCTGAAAGTAGCAGTTGTTCCAGCAGCTACCTCATAATCCTCTGGTAAATCAACAATCTTTGTGTGCTCTAAAGCAAAAGTAATAAAAAGAGTTTTTTGTATGAGTAAACGAACAGTTTGTTACTTTCAAGATCAAATCAACTCACAAAACTAAACATAAACATACCTTTCACAACCAAAGTTCCTCCTGCACTGTCATTTCCAAATTTGTTTCGAGCATCGCAAAGATACTCTCCAGCGTCAGCAAATCGTACGTCACGAATTTCCAAATCACCAGTTTCTAGAACCTTGTAGCGTCCACCTGTTAGTTCTTGGTTATTTTTCAACCAACGAACCAATGGTCTTGGTGCTCCAAAAACTCGACATCTCAACATGATCGATTTTCCATCAGTGCTCACTACATCTGTAGGTTTCTCGGTAATTTCAGCAGGCAGGGCCAAGACGTTGACGTAGACATCTTTGTAGACGTAACCGAAAGAATTTGTTGCGTTGCAGCCATAATTACCTAAAAAAATATTCAAATTATCAATGACGGATTCATATACATTTGTCTTGAGATAGTGGGAATCAGTAGTCATCCGTGGTATCAACAAATTAGTCGTAAATGTCTTACCCGTATCTACTTTCTTAATATTTTCAAGCACGATCCTGTTGCCCAACACCTTTCTTCTGGGATTATCTTCCGCTTCTTCCAAAGGTTTTCCGTTGTGAATCCATTTGATTTCTGGAGATGGTTTTCCACTAGCTTCACACCTAAACTCAACCGTTTCTCTTCAGCTGCGTTTTGGATTTCCGGCTCAACAGTGAAATATGGAGCAGCTGTAATAAAATATTCATGCATTACACATTTCCGTTGTTGAATAACTTTTCCCAATTTTCATTATCACAGGTAGCAAACTTAAAAAATGCAACTTCACTATATTTTTACTTACATAACAGTTAGCTGAATAGAGTATGAAACCGGAGTTCCAACACCATTTGTAGCATCACCTAAAAGTGAATTGAAATAAAGGGTAAAATTATTAGTTTCCTCTTGTGTTAGTTTTTTGTGGAAAAGGAAGAATGAGTCAAATTAAAATTACAATCATAGGCCCCTTCGTCCGAAAAGTCAACCTCTTTGATTTTTATGGTTTTTCCGTAATTATCATACTCCATTCTGTCATAAGGTAGCAACCCGCCTTTCTTAGCCCATTTGATTTCTGGAAGGGGTCTGTGAATGAAACAAGTCATGTAATTTTGCGATTTTAATTATTTAACTAATGTTCCATTGCAAAAAGGTCTTACGTTCCACCAATGATGCACCATAAGCTAACACTAGTTCCACGAATGGCAAAGTATTTCTCTTGGAAGCATATTGAATTTCAGGTCGATGTTTATTATTAGCAGTCACACTGCTGGTTGGTGCCACATGAAGGAAAACACGGTTCCCAAGCTTGTACTCATTCCTATTAAACCAAAACAAATAACATCATGAGATCATGACCCTTGACTTTTAAATCCAATCATCAATACTTCATTTGATAATAAACTAATATGAAGGTGAAGCTACCTGAAGCGTGAGTAAGCAGCGCAGGCATACATAAATTCAATGCTTTGGTCCTGTCTGGTAACATTGGAAAACCACAAGGTACCTTCAGGATCTACCGTAATTCTGGAGGAGTTGATGCTTTGGAGTGCTCCTTGTGCATTCTGTTGAAACAAAAATTTACAAGTACGCATTAAAAATTACCATTCACCATTATTATTTTAAAATGATTACTTTTCGAGTGATAATGAATTATCAGTTAGACAGTCTCAGCATTGATTACTAAGTTGACGAAAAATTAAACTAAACATCATATAAATTATTCCCCAAAAAATGCACGTAGAAAAGCAAAAATTGTTAACCTGAAGCATCCAGTAGACATGAGGTTTTGGCCAACCATCTGGAGCACTGCATCCCAACTTAAAAGGGTCTCCTTCTGCCGCAGTGACAGTGGCAGGTCCTCTTCTTTGAATGAATTCAATTCGGCTTTTCTCAAAAACACGGAATTTGTGGTAGCAGTTCCCCACTCATTATAAGCGAAACATTGATACTGGCCAATATCTTCGGTTTGGGGTGAGGTCAACCAGCGTTCCTCTTCCTTGCTGTTGCGAGATTCTTTCATCATAAGCTTGCCAATTGAACTCCTTTCCGTTTTTAATCCACTTATATTTAGGAGCCGGCTCTCCTCAGCTTCGCATTCGATATGAAAGGCTTATCGTTCTCATCTTGCCTCTGTTTCACTTGAAATAATAGCTCATCGGTCGGTGGTTGTTTGGTGATTTGAGGAGGTGATTGCACTGTAAGAAGGAAATGACACAAGAGTTTAGTAAACAATTTAAGAGATTACAAAGTTTTCTTTTCATCTACTTGTGCTGCTCACAATACAACACAGTTTTATATACTGATTGATGCATGCAACACACGCTGCAAGTCCATGTGCTTTTGCCGCATTCATTCTTATTTTTTCATGCGTAATCTTTAATGCTTATACTGCTTATAGGCTTCTACATACCCATGCTGATACCTCTTCATACACATATGTGAGGTTACATAAGAAAATGAAAATTAATGGAACTGAATAAAAATTAGTTTTTACAAACCTCATAATAAGCCAAAAAACCTAAGCTGATATGTGCTGTAATCTCACCAATGAAATTTTTGAAAGTTGATTCGCACAATACAATTATCACATTTTTTTCGTTTCAAGCTCATTTTCACCTCAAAATGTATCTTCATTTTCAATTAATACTTGCAATAAAAATGACATAATAATATTACGAATATCATGTTTTCACTCTAAATAAACTATATGAAGCTAAAAGAAAAGTTCTAAAAT